>JADHKQ010000006.1:1059320-1236227 GCA_019925375.1 Sporothrix euskadiensis
CACTCATTGGTTTGTCTTGCTCTTGAACTTGATGAAGATGGGCTTCGAAGCAGGCGTGGCGGCGGGAGTAGAGGGTGCCGGTGTGGCTGCCTTGGGTGCAGGAGGAGGTGCAGATGGTGCCTGAACAGCCGGTGCAGGCGAGGCCGATGACGAGGCCGTCGCCGTGCCGGGGAGTGGCTTCCGAGCCGGCTTGAACGCCGACGATGCATCGGGTGTGGCCGACTCGCGCTTCACTGGTGACCCGGCCTTGGATGAGGTCGTTGTCGGTGTCGGTCCACGCGGCGGCTTTGAAAAAGGAAGCGGCTTGTGATGGTTGTTGTTGTTGTTGTTTCCACCGCTGCCGCCGTGGTGCGGACCAGGCGTAGCCGATCCACGATGATGCCCCGCTTGAGAGCGCTCCGACGAAGAAGTCGAGTGCGGCGTCGATGCCTTCTTTGTCGGTGAGACAAATCCAGCCGCCCGGATCGAGTCGCCGTCCGTGCTGTTGTTAATGTTAGTCGTCGGCGTCGGCGTCGGCGTCCGGTACGTCTCGAGCCAGTGGCTGGCCCGCGGACTAAGCTTGTGCTGATAGCTCAGAGGCACGGCGATCTTAAGCAGCTTACGCGGCCGATGCCCTGCAGAGCCGCCAGAGCTGTCGAAGCTTGCATGGCTGTCCTGCCGTTTGCGCTTGTTGTTGCTGTTGTTGTTGTTCACCGACGAGGCAACGGAAATAGCTGGTGATGCGGCAGGCTGCGGCATCTTGCCCATTCTCGACGTAAAGTTGCCAAAATAGTCGTTAGCTGGCGTGGGCGACTTGGCCTTTCTCGCGGCGGCAGACGGTGTGGCCACCACGGAGCTCTTGCGCTGGGCAGGCTGGACGGCGATCGAGTCGGCCGTGCCCTCACGTTCACGCTTAGCCAACGACGGCAGAACAGACGACGATGATACGGCTGCTGGCTTCGCTGCCGGCTTCGCTGCCGTCGCGGGTGTGGCGGGCGCAGCACCAACAGGTGCGGGCGTGGCCACCGACGGCTTCTTGATGACAATCGGTGTACCAACAGCTGGCGAGGGTGCAGGAGAGCCTGCGCCGCCAAGCGATATGCGGCTTGTCTGCAGCTTAATCTTGGGCACGGTTGGCTTCTTGGCCGGAGCGCCAGGCAGAGCTGTCCGGACTGGCGTCGCAACACCATTGGCCGAAGCCGACGCCGCAGCTGCTGCACTTCCAGCTGTTGCTGCTGCTATAGATGAAGCTGGAGCAGCGGTGCCGAGCGGAGGCAGAGTGACAGGAGACGCCGAGGTTGAGACTGGAACAGCACCTGCGAGAATAGGCTGTACTGCAGCAATCGTCGACGCGGGTGGAGGCTTGGCCTTGAGGGGGCGTGGGATCTTCTTGAAGTCAATAACACCGCCGGGCGTCGCTTTCCGGGTCGCCGTCCACATCGTCGGGTGCTTAACGGTAAGAAGAAGAGACAGGTCGCCGTCAAACATGACTTCCAGCAGATCCAGCAGGTTGCGCTTCTCCGTGCAGCCGGTGACGGGCGACAGGACAGCGTCCCACATGGCCGAGAGCAACTCCTCGTTGCCCTTGACGGCTTCACGCAAAGCGGCGACGGCAGCGTCAATGTTCTCGCGCCGGGCGTGCTCTTCCTGGTGCTTCTTGGTGATGGAGTCGCCCTGCTCGATAATCAGGCCGCCCGTGTCGTCATCGTCGTCTTCCTCGTCCTCCGTCTTGACCCTCTTGTCAGCAGTCGCGGCATCTCCGTTTGTGCCGTTTGTTCCGTTCGTGCCGTTCGTGCCATTAGTGCCGCCGTTCGTGATGGCTGCCTGGTCCTTCTTCTTGGCCTCAAGAGCCGTCGAGGACGACCCGCTGTGCTCACCAAAGGCAATCGAGGCCAGGCCCTTGGTGAAGAGCCTGAACAGCTGGTCACGCATATACGGCGAGGTGTGTGTCGTCATCGTCGACAGCAGCAGCTTCAGAATGACGGGCCGCAGCATCAGACCCAGATCGATCAGCGCCTCAAACGCCTTGAGCTGCACACTGTCGATTGTGCCGTCCTGCAGATACCGCACAAACTCGAGCGCGTCCACGGGGATCACGCCCGTCTTCATCAGCTTGCGCTTCGCCTCGAGTGCTGCCGTCGTCCACGCGTTCTGGTATGAGCTTGTCCACTCGTCCATGCGGCGGTACCGCTCAATCTCGGCCAAGGCCGCTTCGAGCAGTTGCTGGTCTTCCGTGTCGACTTCCATGCGGTCGATATCCGCACCGAGATTGTCAAAGTCGTCGGACGCATCGTCGTCGTCGCTCATGCCGTCGTCAAACGTCAGGACCATGTCCATCTTGCCGCGGTTGCGTTTTCCGGCAGCGCCATTCTTATTGCCGCTGCCGCTGTTGGCGCCCGTCTGGGTCGCAGCCGACGACGTGTTGCAGAAGCTCGTGGCAAGGGCCACAATGACTCTGGCCACGTACAGGTGGTCCGAGAACAGGTTCTGGGCGTTGTTGTTGAACCGCAGAATGTCCAGCAAGAACCGCTGGGCCTCGCGCGGCCGCTTGTCCTCGTAATGCACCTTCGAGATAGCATCAATCACCGCGCACTGCACCCAGTACCGCCGCATGTCCGTAAAGTCGTTGGGCTTCGACGTCGCATCATCATAGCAATGGAACCGCCGGAACACGTGCATCAGCTGCTCCAGGCCACGGTACACAATCGACTCGCTGCCGCTTCCCCCGCTCGCTTGGCCGGCGCCGCTGCCATTATCGTCGTCGTTGCCGTTGCCGCCGCCGGGCGTGTCCGACATCTTCCACACCTGGCGTGTCAGGTTCTCCGCCGCCATCGTCCGCAGGCCGTGGAAGTAGCGGTCGTCGTAGAGCGTGCGCGTCAAAATCGTCGCCGACATGGCATGCTCGCGGATCCTGGACAGGTATAGCAGTGTATCCTGTTGCGCCACGATATCGCGGTCCTGCTGCAATTGCGAGAGATACATCCAAGCCGGCATGTTCGTGTGGATCTTGGAGATCCATTCAAAGTCCGAGTCAATACGGATCCATTCGTACGATTCCTGGTCCATACTCTTCTCGTCCTGCTCGGTCCAGTCAATCAAGCCCCATGCCGCCATCTCGTCCGGCGTGTCCAGCTTGTCGCCCAACGAAAACACAATCATATCGTCATTATTCTCGGCATTGGCACCTCCGCTGTTGTTGTTGCTGTTGTTGTTGTCGGCGTTGTTCGCTGCCAAGGCGGCCGCCTTTTCTCGATTCCGGCGGTTTCTCTTAAGCCGCTTGTACTTTGTGTTGTACGGAATGTCGAACTTGGCGCCGCCGGTAAATGCTGCATCGTCCCGGATCTCGACAATATGTTCATATGGTGTGCCGTTGGCCTCGTGGATGCGGATCGTCATCGGGCCCGTGAACAGCCGCTGCACTTTGCGCGTGTACGTGCCGTGCCGCTTCTCGACCAGCTCCCGCCAAAAATCGGCGTGGTGCATCGGCCGGGGTTTCGCTGCGGCCGTCTCCTGTGTCTGGTGGATACCAATCTCTACACACAGGCGCTTGCGGTTGAACCGCTGCTTAATAGTCAACCATGGGCAGCCCGAACCCAGCACCCACTGGTTCCAAAAGGCCTCGAGCTGGTACTGGCTCGTCTTCTCACAGACTCGGCGGAAGGACTCGGACGAAATAATTTCGTTGTTGTTATCACCCCAACCAGACGTGTTGGCCTTGCTGATGATCTTTGAGATGACACGCGCCAGACTCGCGCTCGCCGAGCCCGCTGCTTTTGTCAGACGTTTGTCGAGAATAAAGAGGACGAGAGGGGCCTTCAAGGCCATGAACTCCATCTCAAAGTCGCCCAGGTACGTATAGGTGCCGAGGTCGTGCAGAGAGGGGCGGCCACGGTCCTCTTCGGCCAGCCGGTCGGACATGCTTTTTATCCGGAACCGGTAGTCGTTGTTGCCACACAGTTTGCACAGAAACAGGTCCGTCATGTAGTAGGCAATGCCGACCGTCAGCCACATCTCGGCTCGCTGGTTTGGGACAATGTACGAGCCAAAGTACTGGTACGCTAATGAGTGCACCAGCTTTCTTGTCACGTCAAAGTCCCGTTCCACGATGCTATCCGGAAAGAGGAGGCGTGTGCTGCACAGAGAAAAGGAGAGGAGCGGTGTCGTGTCGGAAACCATGTCGTCGACAAAGCAGAGCTTGAAACTGTCGTAAGGGTACCGACCGTAGGTCATGGCAAACTCGTCGGCCGCAGTCGTGAGCGATACACACGTGTTCTGGACTTCGGCTTGCCGTCCGGGAAGACAGTAGCCGTGGATCTTCAGAGCACTGGCGCCCAGCTTCTCGTCGTCCTCGTCGGTACGAAAACCAGTGTACAGATCCACGTGCTCAAAGGGGCCAACCGCAAAACCAATCTGGTTCGCAGCCGCGCCGTGGTCGGTAATCTCAAAAGTCATAATCTTCTTGGACTCGTCCGCCTCGTCCACCTTCTCGCCAACAAGGTTTCCAGAACAGACAACAGTCATGTCCAGCAGCTTATCCTCCTCTGTGAGCTGGAGTTGCCGGTGGCCGGCCTTTGCGGCCTGTCCGTTTTGTGGTGGTGCTTGCTGCTTGCCCTGGTTGCCGTTCACCGTGATCGACCTGTCGTTCGCAGCATCGGCGGCGGCGGCTGCTGCGTCGTTCATAGATTGGTTTGACGCGAGCTGTTGCATCAAGGCATCGCCGAGTGTCCTTGGGGTCTTGATATGAATCTTCCAGAAACAGCGCGAGCCGGGATCGTCGAGACAGGGAAAGATGCAGGCGGCAATGCCTGGTTCGGGCGAGTGTCGTGTATAGACGTGAGGGAAACGCGTGTCGCTGTCTTCGACGCCCACAAAGTGCAGGCCGTCGCGGATGTGTGTCGTTTTGAAGGGTATCACAATCTCAAACAGACCATCGGTCGGTTGGTCGGAGTCTGTCTTGCTGTCGCTACCGTTTGTCGTCGTGTCCGTCAGTCCAACAGTCGATAGGCGGACCTTGAGCTTGCCTGGTTGCTGGGCCGAGCCAGCATCTGCTGCGGATCCTGCAGCGGCGTTTACCGGTTTTGGTGGTTCTGGGCGCAGGCGGACGCGCAACGAACGATCTGCCGGGTCACAGCCGACCTGTTCACGCTTCTCGACGGGCAGATCACGTCGCCGCTTTGGCAGGAGGTTGCGCATGCGGCTCTTGAGGACGGGGAAGTTGGAGGGCGTAAGGTCCCATGATGGCGGCAAATCGAGAGACTCATAGGGATCTCGGTAGGTGGCGCGGACGGACTTGCCGTTGACACGGATCTGGGTGGTGTCGATTTCGCACTGGCGGGCGTCGAGGGCCACTTCGTCTGGCGGGTCGTCGGGATTTGTCAGGTATATTGTGATTCGGCTCTCGCCCTGGACGCTCTGTTCGCGGAAGCTGATGTCGATGGAAACCTCCTGGTTGACAACGACAAACTCCTCGACGGGCGGCAGGCTGTCGTCGGATGTCGGGTCTTGTGATGTGTCGGAGCCTGGCGGGACGCCGTTGGCGCCGTCGGTCTGGAGGATGCCCGGCATTGTGGGATTTGGAGGTCGGGATGTGTGTGTGGGAGGGGAGGAGGTTCGAAGGATGCGCTGGAAAAGAGCGCGTCGTGAAGAAAACTGATCAAGAAAGCTGTAGATGGAGATACCTCAGCGACTCCAGTCGGAAAAGCTGGTCGACGAGGGCGACCTGTGAATCACGATGTCATTGCATGGAAGGCAGCACGAGGGCGTAGACCTGGTCGACGAGGGGACGGTGGGTGAACACAGGGGGCGAGCAGTCGTGAAGCTCAACGTCGAAAGAAAAGTGTGCGTATAGAGATGCTCGAAGGAAGCTCAAGCAAACGGTTTGCTTTGAGCGGTCGAATGGATGAAGAAGACAGTAAAAGTCGTCCTGCGCGCGTGCAAACAGAGCATGCACAGCTTCGTCCGTCGATTCACGCGCGTGATAGAGAGCGCACCCTCACAACGTCGTCAATGTGAGGCTAGAGTCACTTCCGGTGTGAGAAGCGGGAGATATGCTGCCTGGCGTAGGCTCAAGGGCCAAGAAAAAAGGTCGTCGCCGCGAAAGGGGTAGAAAGGTCGAAAGCGATGCGCAAAGGCGTCACGATCGCGCTCGCAGAGACAATCGCAAGTGCCGTGGCTGTAATCTGTGCTAGGACGGTGGTCGATACAATATAATCGTCTGTCACGCTGGCCGTTGTGCGTCGGTGGACAGCCGTCGTGGTGCGCCGTGATGGGATGGAGAGAGGGAGGGAAGAATCGAAAGGGAAGGCGATGGGAGGAGGTTTGGCGATGCTAGGCAAAATGTCTTGCCCATACGTCGTACTCCGTACAAAAAAGCGTAGTCTGGAAGGTACAAGCAAGCGGCGCCAGCCAATGCAAGAAGGAGCGCACGGGCCAATTAAGCAAGACCTGCCTTCTGGGTGGAGTTTTTTTGGGTCAGTCGTGCTGTATTTTCCCACTGGCTGGCAGTTGTGTCGGGTGCGCCTGCACTTTCCAGCGCTCTTTGCCAATTTGGTGCGGAGAAACAGGGCGAGCTGGCGCACGAGGGAAGGAGCTACCGCAAAAGATAGCGCCCAAATACTCGTACGTGTCGCTTCGCGTTTGAAGCGGGGCAAACCTTTTCGTAGTCTTACCTCACTATACGGAGTATGGAGTAATAATACAGTAATAGCTCTCTCACACTACCAGCTGCACAGTATTTCATGGAGCATTCCATACCTTGTCATTGCCTAGTCACAACTCTTACTTCTAAACACAACACTTCACCTCAACACAAGCATCGTCACAAACAATGAAAGATGATTCGAATAGCAGAACCCAATAAGGCACACAATGTGCCGCCATTCCATTCCAAAACGCCCTAATATACAGTACTAAAGGTACACGCAGGAAGCAACGTCGAAGAGTCAACCGTTCTCAACTTCGACATAGCACATAGCTTCCACAAAAATCAAGACGACCAGGGCCAAGTTCAGGCTCCATCTCCATCATACAGACAGCCCCTGCTTCTGCAAGGGGCACAAAACAACATAGCCACCAATGGCACAGGAAAACAGCAAAACATGAAGACGTAAGGTCATCACTTGCGACCGACTCCACGAGCACCACCTCGAGCAACAGCGGCACTGCGTCCCCGTGCAGCGCCCCCAGAGCCTCGCTGAGTATGGCCAGCAGCAGAAGCTGCAGCAGCAGCAGCAGCAGCAGCATCGGCTCGGGTGAGAATATCGCCGGGCAGATTAAACTCGGTCTCGGGCGGTTCTGGCACCGGCTGGCCCCAGGCCATAACGTTGCGGCCCTTCCGGCGGCCACGGCTGAGGGCAGCCTCTCGCTGGTATCGTTTCCTAAAAAACGACGTGACTTCTTCCTGGGGTTGTGTCTGTGGTGGTGGCGGGGGTGGAGCAGCACCAGCATTGTGTGAAGACGATGATGCGGGTGAGGGGGGCGAATCCTGCTTGCCAGCACGGTTTGGCTTGCGGCGCTTGTTCGTCGAGGCAGCTGTCCTGGACGCCAGGCGCGATCTTGCTAGTGCTTCTTCGCGAAGTTGCTGGGCAATAACCGCATCAAAATCGCTCGAGTCAGGCTGGCTGTCGTCGTCGACCTCATCTTCGTCGCCAGCTTCGTCATCCTCGTCATCTTCAGCGGGCTCAGCCTCGTCGACGTCGTCTTCCTGCTCGTCAACAACGTCACTATCGTCGAGGCTCTTCCTAGTAGCACGCTTGCCGGCTGTCTTGCCGCCTCCAAGATTGCGGCGCTTGCTAGATTTTGGCGCAGAGACATCGGCCTTCGCCTTGCCCTTGCCGCGAGGGTGAGCTGCAGCAGCTTCAGCGGCAGCCTCGCGAGCCTTCACTTCTTGAGCGTGGGCACGGTCCTTTTCGATCTTGCGGCGCTTCTCTTCGAGACTCCAGAGACGGAACTTCTCGAGGATGGCGCGGCAGCCACGGATAAAGTGTTCACGCGCGGGCTCAAAGCTCTTCTTCTTGCTCTCAGTAATGCCACTGACGCCCATGGTACGCAGCCAGTCGGGGCCCTGGAGGCCCTCAAGGAGACGGATAATCTGGTCCTTTTCATGCTGAGCACGTCCCTTCTCGGTGTTGCGGATGGACCGCTCCAGACGCTCCGCACGCTTGTGGTGGACCTCGAACAACGAGTCGGGGAGGGGGTCAACGGCACCCTTGCTCTTGTGCTGGTTGCCGAGGAAGGTGAAGTCGAGGACGTGGGAGTCAAACACGTCATAAAACAGTTTATCGCCATAGCCCTTGACACGTATGGACCCGGCACGATCACTGCTACGGAGCGATGCGGCCAGAGGTGTCGAAATGGCGGCAGACGAGGCAAAGTTTGCGATGGGGTGGGCCGGGGTCGACTCGACAAAGATGATGGGCGTATCGATGTTCAAAAGGTCTGGAAGAGGGAAGAAGGGGTCAGTCAGTATGCGAGAGCACGGGGTCATCGGTTTGGGAAAACGATGGTAATGGGAAACTTGACTCACGCTCTTCTTTTGGCTCGTTGCCAATGACCTCGTCATAGTCGGGGAAGTACGCTGCCAGCTCGCTCTTGAAGCGCGTGGCCTCCTGCGAGCGCAGCTTGCGGCCACCCTCGCGGGGGCCACGCGTGGCAGCAGCCACCACAGCCTCGGCGTCGGCAGTCGAGACCTGCAGAGCCTTTAGCTCCTGGTTCTTGAAGCCATTGGCAGCCTTCTCCTTCTCCTTCTCCTTGGTCGGTGGTTTCGCCGTTGTCGCAGCCAGCTGGGAGGCGGTCTTGGGCAGCGGCCGCCCAGAAGACGGACGGGAGGTGGCAGCAGGGGCAGTCTGAGCAAAAGAAGATGTGCCTGTTGTCGTCAAGGTGGTAGTCGAAAGGGACGCTTTGTCACGCGTTGCACGGTCGAGAGCAGCCGTGCGGTGGGTCGCGGGGGTAATGGTATTGTGCTGTCGCGCGGCGATGGGGCGCGTCAAAGTATGTGTGGAGGCTGCAGTGGAGGAGGGTGAGGGTGCTATCGGGGTGGCTGCAGTAAGGCTGCCGCTGGTGTTTGTGGTGTTTGTGGTGTTTGTTTTTGTTTTGGTCGCGCCTGCCCTGTTAGGCGGGGGTAACGGCGCCAGTGCCCCAGGGGGGCTCTGCAGTCCTGGCGACTTTTTCGCCCTCGCGTAGTCGACAATCTCGACGGCCAGCCGCGGCCGCTTCCGCAACGCAGAGCCGAGAGCGTTGTCGCTGTCGTCGTCCTCGGTATCGGCAATGGTCCAGCTACTGTTAGGATCGCTCGGATTGCTGCTGGCACCTGCGTGGCCATTCGTGGCGCCCCTCAAAGTCTCCTCGGCGTCGGCGGCACTCTTTCGTTTCGGGCGCGCCGCGCTCATCGGGCCCATTGAATTTGCATGGTTCAGGATATTCTGGATACTGCGCGGCGGAGCAGAAATCGCAAACGAGAGCTGCTGCTGTTGTGGCTGTGATGCTTGCAATTGGGTTTGTGATTGTTGTCGTTTCTGCTGGTTTTGGTGGTTTTGCTGCGCCTGCCGTGGCGCCCTTTGTTGTGGTTGCTGTAGCGGTTGTTGTAGCGCTGGTGGGGGACGCGTTGCAGCGCTTCCAGCGCGGGCTCCAACGCTGTGCAGGTGCTGGTCCAGTGTAGTTTGCCGCTGTTTTGGCTTGGGCAACAGCACTGGCGTCGCGCCGTGCAGCACGTCCGCTCGCCGCGACCGCGTGCCCGGAGCCATTGGCAAAATCGTCAATGTTTTGAGCATGGCGAATCGGGCATCGTGGCCGTCAAATAGGGTAGAGAGGAAACTATTGTCGATGGCGATTGAATGGAGGTCGAATTGTCGATGATTTTCGCGTTGTTTGTTCTGTTGGTCGATTTTTTTTTCGGTCGAGTCGTCCAGTCGGTCGCTCTTTCTTTGTATGGTGCTTTCTGGCAGGTTTTTCTGCGTTCCTTCCTTGGATTTCTACGAACTACGGAGTAATACGTCTGGTGTTTTTACCTACTGGAGCAGGCACGAGTATGGGCCGTCCATCGCTCTTTCCCCCATTCCCCCCCATGCAATTTCTGATTTCCCCCACCTCAAATTCACCTTTTTCCTGCTTTCCCAGGTGGCCTCTTCACCTTCTCACACTAATTGCAGTGCACTTCCAGGGATTCCCAGGCCAGGGGACGCTGAAGCTCCGCTCTTTCTCTCTTTTTTCTCGCTCACTCCTGCCCTCTATCTGCTTTTTCTGCGTATCTGTCCCGCCTTTGCAACACTGCAAAATAGGAAACGATCCGTTACTGAGAGAAATAGGGGCTGAGGAGGGGAAAAGTGACTCCTAAACAGCTAATCCCTGCCAAAACGCGCTGGCTGTAGCAAAAGCGAATGTGGAAATGAATTGCAGCCGGCAAACGCCTCACAATAAGCATTCCGACAGCTGCAGAATGCATACGGAGTATTGATCGAGTCAATTGACGCGCGAGGCTGTCGGAAATGCATCATTGTTTTGATCCGAATGCCATCGTGCTGGAGTCTTTGATGTGCATGACATATGCGCACTGTGTTTACGTGCACAAAGACTGCTAGTACGAGCACGGTCGTACTGTGTATATATGCTTTCACACGGTACTCTTTGAGCGCTTGGGCCATGTTTAGTCATCCTGCCATTTTGGTGGTTATTGTGCTGCCTGCCTCGGCCACGGCTGCAACGCCCTTTGGACCATTTCCCTCCGCACAATACCCCATAGCTCTCCTAAATATAGCAGCGACAAAGCACCAATTTGCACTATCGAGTTGGAACCAGCCGCAGCACAGCACCAGGCACCGGCATTCTTTGATGTCCCATTCATCGCGTTACTGTGGTACTTTGCAGTGGATAGGGCCTGGCCAGAAAGTCGAACTCTAAAGGAAGAGACGGAAGGAGATGCTAGGGTGGTAATGCCGGCCACGGAAAGAATCTATCGGTCGATCCTTCCCGGCGCAGATAGCAGAGAGGAAGTCATTGACTTGGAGAGAGAGAAAGAGGAAGCGACGACCAAGCTCGTTCTCACTAGTTTGTCATACGCTGTATCTTGTTTATATAGCGACTCGTCCTTGCGCCCGAAGACGGCCAACCATCAGAGGCAAATAACCAACAGACCCAAGAGGCAACCAAGAACTTCGAACGTCAGAGTACGGAGTACAACATACGACATATACTTAGACTTCACGTCGCCACACCATCCCCAACATTGTCAACCAATCTCCAACCACCAAAACCATAGAAATAAACGCCGAGGCACGCCACGAGACCCAGAAACTTGGCGCAGCCCGACCCCGTTAGCGACAGAGTGACTTCGCCGTGCTATTAACTCGGGCCGACCGTTGACGAATACAAGTGCATCTTTTTGCGTCTGACAGGAACCTGCATTCTATTTCCCTTTTCTCCTTTTTCTTTCTCATTCTCATTCTCATTCTCAGCTTCACATTCTTCGCATTTGTCTCTCAATCGCGCCTTCCCCAATTGCACCTTCCTTTGAGCGCACGCTGTGCAACATGAGCAATCAGGCAGGTGCATCCACCATAGCTCCTTCCGAGCAAACTACGTCATTAGACGTCCTTTCCTCCACAATGGCAACAACAACCACGACCGCCACTTCCTCGCTCACAACCTCTGGATCCCTCAACTCACAACATTCTCGCTCTCCCCGCCACCGGCCCTCCGCTTCGCAGACGTCCATCGACAGCAACGCCACCCACCAGGAGTATCTCGACAGCCTCGTCGTTCCTTCCAAAGGCGAGCTCGAGCGCATCGCCGAGATCCAAAAGACGCGCGAGACGGAGCTGCGTCGTCGGTCAAAAGAGCAGCGCCAAAGCCAACGGCAGAGTCTGGAAGCCTGCGAGCGGGCAGCAGCAACTCTTGCACCTGTCACCAGCCAAACCTCGCGGCAACGACCAACATCCTCCCACTCCAAAAAGGAAGAGAAGAAGGATGCCAAAAAGGACAAGAGCGACAAGGACCATGTCGGCTTCTTCCGGGGTCTGGACGTGCTCGTGGCACAGTCCCGCGCGGCTGTCGTGATCCAGCGTCACTACCGCGGCTATCGCGCCCGTCGCGAGATGAAGGGTCTGAGCATCAACGCCAACACACGCTGGGCACACGCTATTCGTGAGGCTCGGTATCGCGAGTTGACAAGACCGCGGGCTCGGGCTGAGCTGGAGGTTTCAGCGGCAGACCAGACCTCCACACGGCGGTCATTCGAAGCCACCGAGGCCAACGGCACTAGTCTCGAAACGAACAGCACACACACCGGCGACCACATCCAGAAGAGCGAATCGAACGCTCTGCGCAACTGGAAGAAGGCGGCGGGCATCCTCAAGTACGCCAACGGCGATGTGGACTCGGACGATGAGGAGGACGACGACGACGACGATGACCTCGACGATGACGGCTCGGACGACGACTTTGAGGGTGACCATCACCGACGGACCACGGCCGCACGTGTCCGCCGCCGCAAGGACGCTCTTATGATGGGCCTCCAGTACTTTCTCGAGATGATCGACTCCAAGCATCGCTACGGCGCCAACCTGCGGGTCTACCACGAGGAGTGGAAGCGCTCCGAGACCAAGGAGAATTTCTTCTACTGGCTCGACTTTGGCGAGGGCCGGCTGGTGGACACGGCGGCCTGCCCGCGTGCCCGTCTCGATCGTGAACAGGTGCGCTACCTGTCGCGTGAAGAGCGCCAGTACTACCTGGTCAAGATTGACAAGGAGGGCCGTTTGTGTTGGGCCAAGAACGGTGCCCGCATCGACACATCGGTCAAATGGAAGGACAGCATCCACGGCATTGTTCCCGTCGACGACCCGACGCCAGCTTTCAAGCCGATCCTGCCCACCGCCCCGGGCGAGAGCGAGCACTACGAGCACCACCAACCCGGTCACCCCCATCCCCACCACCGCCACCTCGACTCGGGCTCCGACTCCGACTACGGCTCCGACTCTGACTCTGATTCTGAGGTTTCGGAGGGCGAATTGGAAGCCGCTCGCGCCGCCAAGTACAATATTCCCGACAACGAGGATGATGTGGGCACCCGTCCCTCCACCAGCGGCAGCGGCAAGGGCGGTGCCGCCATGGCCAAGAAGAGCCACCACTTGTCGGCTGCCGCCGTCTTTGACGCCCTGCTGCGCAAGTCGGTTCAGAAGAACACCTGGATTTTTGTGGCCGACACGAACTTTCGCCTGTACGTCGGCCTCAAGGACTCGGGTACCTTCCAGCACTCGTCCTTCTTGCAGGGTGCGCGCATCTCGTCCGCCGGTCTCATTAAGATCCGCAACGGCCGGCTGGTCGCCCTGTCACCCCTCAGTGGTCACTACCGCCCGCCCGTGGCCAACTTCCGATCATTTACAAAGGCACTGAAAGAAGAGGGTGTCGATATGCGTCATGTGGCAGTGTCCAAGGCATACGTCGTCTTGGTCGGTCTCGAGGCGTACATGCGCACACGGCAGCGCGGCAAGAAGCTGCTGCACAAGCTGAACCCACACACTCACAGCCACGAACACGAAGAGGGCCGAGACCATGGTCAAGAGCATCAACAAGACACAGAGGAGGACAAGACGGCGGCAGCCACCACCACTGGCCGTCTTTTGCAGAAGCTGCACATTCATCCAGCACACGGAGACGAGGCAAAGACTGATACGTAAAACTAAGACCGCACCTAATTTTTTTGGGGGGGGCTTTTTTTAACGACGTATGATGATAGCATTTTGACTTGAAGCGAACTAGTTTTAATTTTGTTGGGCACTGCATTGTGATACTTGCTTTTTTTGTTGTTTCTTTTCCTTTCTACACAGACACGTTGACGCATTATACCCGGTTAGGAGGTTTAATTCAATCTCAAGAGTAACACCTTTTTGGATACATCATTTTTAAACATTACAAAGGCAGTCATTTCACTTGCCAAGGGGCTACCATTCTCCAAAATCATATTTGCTTTCTTACAGCTCGTGCCTGGGTGGTTTTTATGACATCCTGCTTGTCTTCTCTTTACGTCGTCACTTTATCAACTTTGACTTCGCCGAGAACAGCCGCGCGCGAATCAAATCGGCCATGAGCAAAGAAGAGAAGCTCTGTACCTGCAGCTCAGCCGGCCAAACAACAGGCCAGGCCGGCAGCGAGTCGACCAGAAGAAAGACGTCGAAGGGGACAACTACAACTACGACCGCAATCAAAAGCGCATAAACAACGGTCATGACTGCGGAGCAGCTTTCGGCAATAAACCGAAAAGAAGTTACTGACGTCGTAGGGAATTCAACAGAGCGAACTAAATAGTAAGAAATAGGAGAGCATCTTGATTATGACGATATGGAGAACAAAATACGGACAGCAATTACGGGAGTACGGGAGTACAAAAATTACGAACGACCTCCGTACACAGGCAGCGTGAGAAGACGCTGTATGTCATCAATAGTGACCCAGCGCTATCTCCAGAATGACAAGTGAGTATCTTAAGAAGAGAGACAGGGTGAAAGAATGAGTGGTGCTTTGTGAATGGATACAGCATCCAAAAGAGGCAAACGTCTCTCTCAGTGTGAGCCAAAGTCAACAACCTGTAACAGACTAATCTTACCTACGAACGAGGCCAGGCCCGTGTGGGAGGACAATACACCACTTTTACGGCGCCAAAAGGGCAAAAGGGCAAAGGGTCGCACGCAGTACGGCGACCGAATGGTCGTCCTAGCCGTGCCTAAATTGCTTGGCCTGGTCCGTGGCCTTGCTCCAGTGGAACCCAAAGATCGCCCTGCCAAGAGCCGCCAAAGAGGAGAAAGTTCAAAAAAGCTTATCCCAAACAAACATCAACCGAAAATAGAAGCAGTGCTGATGATCGTCTGAAGAAGAGACAGCTAAAACTGGTGGTGCTGGGCCGCTCGTTCGGTACGCGCCGTAGACAACTGGGGCCCAGCGCCTATCAATGGGGCGGCCGCCAGACGTTTCCAGTGAATGGGCGACAGGGAAGACTGAGCCAGGAGAAAGAAGCCTGACAGGTACTGAGTATGTTTAGACGCGCGGGACAGCAGCGTCTATTTACTTTGGCCAGCGCTTCTCATTGATTGGCTCACAGACAACGAAATCAAATGGCTGGCCAAACAGGCGACCGTTGACAGACGATAGGTCAATAGACGACGCGCGCAAGGACGCAAAAAACGCCCGGTTTCCAAATGAGAGGACAAAAGAGACCGAAATATGGTGAGAGAGGGGGAGAAGCAGTACGGAGTATGTAGAGAAGGCTCCGAATATTCAAAAAAAGAGCGGCCCTGGAGGTGAAGTGGAGTGAGAGACCACTCAAGATGAAATTGAAGGGGACACCGACGGGGACAGCAAAAGAGGAGACAGAGGAGAAAGAAGAGGGCGCCCCATATTTTCACTAATACACGAGTGTGTCACTTTTGTTTGTGTTTGTTTAGTCTGTCTACTTTCTCTTTACTGACTTCTGGATGTCGTTTCGTTCCATTTTGCACCTTTCTGCTCCCTTTGGTTTGTTTCGTCTCGTTTCGTTCGTAGTTATTTCTGTTTCTTCGGCCAAGAGTTTATTTTTGGGATCATTGACATTAAACCCTGGTCCGACCGGAAGCCGTTTTTGGGTTCCTGGATGCCTTTGTCGGGAGAGGCTCTTTCTTGTTCGTATCATTTTGTTTTGGACGTCGTCTTCGTATATATTGTAATGCTATCCCCCGTCGTTTGAATATCAAAGAAGAGAGAGAAGCATCAGCACTCTAGCAGACCACTCCAGATCTACACTCGTTCTTTCCTTTCCGTTGAACTTTCTTTCTTTCTTTCCCTTCCAGTTTATATCCAAACATTCGTTCTTGCAACATCGCAAACATCCACTCGCTCATCAGCATCAGCACCAGCATCAGCATAGTCATTCTTTGAAAGAAAGAAACAGCCTCACTCGTTACAGATACCCAAAGCTCGCCAGTCTTTTCGGGCTCATCACTCTATCAGTTCATCTCTTTTGATTTCCTACCAACAGTCTCTTTTCTATATCCATATATCCATCATCCCATCCTCCTTCAAAATGAAGTCCTCCATTGCTCTCTCGACTCTCCTCTGGGCTGGCCCCATCCTCGCCGGCCCTTGCCGCCCCGCGAAGCCTTCTTCAGTCTCGTCGGTGGCTGCCGTGTCGTCGCCAGCTCCTTCCTCGTTCTCGTCGGTTGCCGTGGTCCTTCCCTCGTCGTCGCCAGTTCCTTCCTCTTCGGCTCCCGCTGCTCCTTCTTCGTCGGCCGCTCCCTCGTCTGCACCTGCTGCTCCTTCCTCGTCTACCCCCTCGTCCTCGTCCTCGGCTGCTCTGCCATCGTCCAGCGGCGGCCTCACCACCAACCCTGGCCAGCCGTCCTGCAGCACCGCCAATCTGTTCCAGGACAGCGACTTCTCGCTCGGCCTCTCGTACTGGCCCTCGAACGTCATCACCGGCAGCCCGACCTGCTCACTCGGCGCCGACTGCGGCTCCAGCACTTCTGGTACAGCCTACGCTGCTTGCCTTGAGCTCGACCTCGTGACGCTTGGCCAGGCCGAGGGCATTGCCTTCCAGCAGGAGGTGACCGTCGTCAATGGCACGTACTACACTGGCTACTTCCACTACCGTCTGCCCTCGCTGGGCGCCAGCGGCCGGAGCATGGCCACGCTCACCTGCTCGATGAACGGCGTGACCAAGTACAGCATTGTTCTGTGCGACAACGACGTCTCGCAGACGTACAAGACGGTCAACTTCTCGTACACGGCGGACTGCACGGAGGCGACCTTCCAGTGCAAGGTCACGACGTCAGCAGTGACTGCCCAGCTGCAGTTCACCGACTTCTACCTGGGTGCTCAGTGCTAGATGCCAACAGTGTCCACTTCTCCTCTTTCCGTCGTCCCAATCTCCCAACCTCTTCTCTTCTCTCTCACTTCTCTTCCTAATCCCTCTTTTCTTCGCACCAAACTTCTCTTTCTCTTTTGTCTGGGCATGGGACCGCACCATATAATATAATTGCATATCTGGGATATTTTGGCATTTTCGGTTGGGTATATTCGGGGCTTTTTTGACGTTCTCTTTTTTTACTCTTTCTGTCTCACACACATTGATCTTTGCCGTCACACATTTTCTTTTTACTGTCATTCATATAACAAAATAAATCAAAACGCTGGAAGCGTGTGCTATATCTACAATGTTCTCTTAATGATACTTGCCAAGATCAGCCCTACTTGTTCTATTGCAAGCCACAATAGCTCTCACCCGCATCTAGTGGCGAGACACCTGTTTGCCTAGTGTCAAATCGAGAGTCTTAGAAGGTGTTGTTGATGTGTGATGTTTACCTTTTGGGTCTAACACGCATCTGGTGATATCTAGTGACTGGCAAACTTTCAAGCTTATTTTGTGGCGTCGGTTTTTCCTTCAACGGGCAGTCAACGCCCCGCTTCTCTTTCTATTCTCGAAATCTTAATAATCTGATATCTTTCGTTATCCTGTCTTTTCATTATATCCATTCTTCTGTCTGCCAAGTCTTCCACGCCTTCCATGGCGCGCGTCTTGTTTCTCTTCGCCGCGGCCTTGTTCTTTGGATGTGCTGTGTAAACACATAGTATTTGCAGCGAAGCATACCTCTCCGGTATGCTTTATTGTACCGTTTCCAGCATGTTTTTTTGTGGTGCTCTCTTTCTTCCCTTTCACTTCCTTTTCTTTTTCCCCGTCTCTTCTCCTCCTTTTTTAAAAAAAATTATAATTTTAAGGCACGATTTCTTTTAATTTTAAAAAATATATAAAATAAAATAAAGAATATACCCCGCAACCCTGAAGATATAATTTCGAACATGTCATCCCTTTTAAATGCATTCCATAGTTGCGGATGTGAATAAAAGCAAATATCTCGCATCGTGACTGCCTTTTTTGCCTTTCGTCATTGCGGCACAGCCCACGCGACTGCCGGTTCGAGACCCAGTCGTCCGATCTTCTTCCGTCGCAGGTCGGATTCCATAGTGCTAGCGCGCGCGTGCCTTCCCCAACAAATCAATCACTCCAAATCCGATTACGTAGCCGTGCGTGCCCCCAACTCAATTGCGACTGTGCAATCAATACAGAGCAGGAGGCCGCTTTGGTAGTGCGACTGCCCTGTATTATCAATCATTAACAACAAATCAACAGTCCTGGCAGCTGCCGCCATCGCTCCTTCTCCTCTTCTCGCTCTCGCCCGTCTCCAAGAAAACCACCCAAGAAATCCACGAACCAACAAAAACGGCCGAATGGCGTAGCTTTTCACCACTTGTCACTGCATTTCCCCACGCTCTTTGTTCTCGACATTCACTTTCCATTTACCAGCACATGATCTAAACACAAGACCTCTTCTTCTCTACTCCGTACTTACATTCTTACTTTACATCGCGCGATCGACACGCGCCTACGGTCCATGGCTTGAGAGCAAATGGCTTTGTCGACGAAGTCGGCCAACTCGGCGCAACCAGCGCCAGAGCATCCCCTTGACGAGAGAGCGACACAATCCTCACAGGAATCGACTGCAGATGCAGGCGAGATAGCAACCGATACCACATCATTACCCAATGGCCACAGCTCGGCGCAAGACACAATCGGCGGCCACCGACTAGATGCGCATCTCGATGTCGAAGACGAAAACGAAAGCGATGACGACGACCGACCTGCGCCTTTCCCTGCATATTGCGAGCCGGACGAGGTCGGAGACGGCGAGGAACTGCAGAGCCATGGCCATGATCCATTAGACACCTCCATTCAAGCGGATTCGGCGCCGTCACAAACAGTGGAGGACGCCGTGCATCAGCCAGAAAGGACGCCCGAAGCCAGCGAATCTGCCACAGAACCGATCGCCGAGACAGCCTCCGAGCTTCTTCTCGAGACCACATCCGACACATCCTCTTCTTCTACACCAACCCCCGAGCAGGCATCTGAACCGGCGTCTGAAGCAGCGCAGGAGACGCAGCCCTCCGTACAGCCGCAACCGCCTTCGCCAGTATCATCACCACCAGCACCAGCACCTCCATACTGGACACATAGCCGCGATGGATCACAGGGTGCGAGCAGCCTCAACAATCTTGGCCTAGACACCGCGCGGCCAGCAACAGCCGCGGCAGGCACGGGCCGAACGAAAGCGGCTACTTCCTTCTTCAGCGCACCCTTCTTGCGGCGGCTCGACTCGTCAAATCGCAGCCAAGGAACAACGTCAAGTACCTCCTCCTCGACACAACGGCCATCCACAGGCACCACGCACACATCCTCTACGAGTATTGGCAGTAGAGGCCCCGGAAACGGCCGGCCTTACTACCAGGGCCATCACCGGCGCGACACATCCTCTTCGACGCTCGATCTCAATGTGAATCTCATTACTCTCCAAGATAACGAAGCCGTAGACGACGAGGGCTACGACAACAGCAATGGCGGGTGGCAATATAACGGAGTCGCGCCATCTTTATCTTCCGCGTTGTCTCCCCCCACCACGTCCTCGCTTCTAAGCCCGGGGCCACCACCCGGTAGCGCCGGCAGCAGCAACACAAGCCATGGCGGCGCTGGGAGTACCAGCCCACTCACTGCCACCCGCACGAGCAGCAATGCCCCTAAAAATACAAATTACAACCGCTGCTGGGCACGCCGCGTCGACATTACTGACCATGTCGTGATCGGCGCGGGCAACAGCAGTGGTGGTGGCGGCCTCTTCTCTGGCTTCAACTCCAACAACAGCGCCGTCCAGCCACGCCTCGGCGCCTTTGTTGTTTGGACGATTCGCGTGCAGACCCTGGATGGTAACAGTGGAAATCCGAATGCGCCACAATCACCAAACGCCGCACCCGGCGCCGGCCACTCGTTCTGCATCTACAAGCGGTACTCGGAGTTTGACACGCTGCGCCGCCGCCTGGTTGCGAGTTTCCCACAAGCCCGAGGCGGTGGAGCTTTACCACCACTGCCTCCCAAGAGTGTGCTCGGCAAGTTCCGCCCGGCCTTTTTGGAACAGCGGCGGCTGGGTTTGCAGTATTTCCTGAACTGTATCCTGTTGAACCCCGAGTTTGCAGGCTCGCCCGTGCTGCAAGACTTCCTCTTTTCGTGAGGCCGGCAGAATTTTGTATCTGCAGCCTTTTATTATTTTTTATTTTACTTCTGCTTCATGTACATCTATCGAGCCTTATTTTTTTTAGTCCACATTATAATTTTCATGAATCGGAGCAAGCACAGCATACAGCAATACACCACCTGCAGCTCATGGCGTTTCCTTTTTCTTTTTTACATAGCATTTAATATCCTTTGGTTGACCAACACCTTACACACACACGCCAACTTGTACTTCGTAGTGGCTTATCAGCATATATATCACTTGGCATATGGGAGAAGACATTGACGTTGAAATTATGAAAAAGAGGCGGAGCCTTGTACGTTGAGTACAGTAGGCTTGGGACCCCTTTTCACGCTGCAAGGAACTTTTTATTACAGCCATCCCGAGCAGAGTCAGTTGCTGGCTGGTGTGGTATATTCTGACGTGTCTGTGACGCAGAAAATGTATACACACTATGATATGTAAAAGAGTAGACAAAGCTAATGCAAACAGAAAAAGGGAGAAAATGGAAAATCGGTAGGAAAAAAAGAGGATGGTGAGAACAAGAACAAGAAAACCCCGTAATTTTTTGTAGATGAGGAAAAAGGATGCCGGTTGAACGCCAAGTAGACCAAAAGTATGGAGTGGAAACTGGGTGAAAGGAGAGAAAAGGGGATAAAATGCTTGCCACGCTGCCCAAATAAGACAAAAAAAGTAAAAGGAAGAAAGACCGCTGACCATGCAATTAGCACACAAGAAGAAGAAAAAACCTCTTTCTGGGTCTACCAGGAGGGCCAAAAAGAGGTGGGAAATAAAAAAAAAAAAGGTATTAAAAAGTAGGGACGTGAGAAGTACAGACGAAAACGACAAAACTGGCACGAGATGCGCGAGCCGACTATTGCACCTTGTGCGACTTCCTGCCGTTGCCGGCCTGGCCGTTGACATAGGGCGAGGCAGCTGCTGCTGCCTCTGCCTCTAGACGCTGCTTGTTCTCCTCCTGCTTTTCGGCCGGGATCGTGAGCGCGTTGATGCCCAGGAAGTTGCAGATGCTATTGATCACCAGGTAAGCCCAGCGGAAGTAGACAGCTGCCGCAAAGAAGAAGTAGGCCCACAGGTAGTTGAGCTCTGTTGACGCGCTGATGGCGCCAAAGTTCTCGCCAAGACCCAAGAACGAACCCAGGACGGGCGTGTTAATGAGGAGAGCGCCGCCGACGAGGGGCGTCAGCATAACGGTCCAGTAGGGGAAGGGCTGCTTCGTCAAGTGGGCCAGAATCATCTTGGTGGTCATGCGGCCAAAGACAAAGGCCATGGTCATGCAGAAGAGCACCAGGTGGTTGTCGCTGCGGATGTACGAGTGCGGCGAGTACACCCAGGCGCCAATGGACAGCGTGTAGACAATCATGGGCGTCCACTCCATAAAGACAGGCGCAATAGGCTGGCCGCGCGCACGGCGGGCCTGCACGACGTGCAGGATGCAGAAGGGGATGTGGCCCGTCAACAGGGAAATGGTAATTGTGGCGACCCAGCCATCACGGAAGCTGTAGTCGCCTAGGTGGTTGACGATGTGGCTGCCGAGTAGGTGGGTGGCACGCTCCTCGCCGCCCATAAGGCTGACGAGGCTGTCGGTCCAGATGCCGGGGCCGTAGACGCCCGACAGGATCATGATGCCCGCGGCGATGAGCAGGCCTTCGGTAGGACCGTTGACGTAGCCCAGGTAGAGGGTGTGTGAGTGGTAGGTCTCCCAGGTCGAGAAGAACATGGGCAGGCAAGGGACGAGCGCAGTAAAGACGCCAGACTTGGACGTGCCGAGGCCCATGGCGGCGGTCTCGAGCAGGGAGGCGAGGGTGCAGTTGAGCGAGTCGATACCGTGGTCGAAGAGTTCGCCGAGGCCACTGGAGGTGCCGGTGCGGCGGGCCTGCTTGCCGTCGAGGTTGTCCATGGTCTGGTACATGAATAGGCCGATGCCGAAGCTGTAGTAGAGCCATGACGGGCCCGGGCCGACGAGATCAGGCATGAAGAGGACGAGAAAGCCGACGTTTGCGAGGATGAAGAAAAAGCCGATCAGGGTGACCATGTTGGGGGCCAGCCACATGGGGAGGAACCTGACGGAGTAGTTCCACTGTGGGAAGAAGATGTTAACATTGTTGTGAGCTTGTTTCGTCTGGTCACATGCCCATCTCGAAGTTGTCGTTAAAGCTATTGTTGAAGGTGACGGCTGATGCACATTCCTTCCAGCTACCCCAAGCTCCCACAGCTCGGCGCGTGATGACGTACGTAAGGATTCAGGACATAGTGTGACAATGGCGACTTGTCGACACTCGAATATTTATAGGTTTTCAGGTGAATGAGGGCATCGTCGGAGATGCTGTCAATGACAGACGAAGATTTTTTTCCTAGACGAGTGGTGACGGGAAAAGGAAGAAATTGCGCTGCAATTAGCTGTCAATGTTCTGTTGTGCATGTGAAACCCAGGGCCAGGGGGATGCACTCTAAAAAAATGTTTGAAAATAATCTTTGGGGAAAGAGGAGAACATACTGGTATTAGGCGCCATGGTGGGCAAATATGTGAGGGTTGAGGTCGCAGGTCGGAGGTTGGCGATCGCGAGATGGGAGGAAAAGAGAAGGAGAAAAGGAGAGAAGGATGAAGGCGAAGTAGAAGGAGGGGAGGAGTGAAAGGCACAAGTACGGAAGGAGACAAGATGCTAAGAAAGAGGAAAAATGAGGAAAGAGGAGCCCAGTCGCGACTTGCAGAGAGCGGCAGGGGCGAACGACGGGGAACGGGACGCTGGAGGATACCGGGCTAAGCGCTGTATCCGTAGGCGTGCAGGGCGTGTGAAGCGTGTCTTTTTGTCCACTGCCGGGTCGGAGAGGGGGCACAGGAGAACTGGAGACGTGTATGTGTGCCTGCCAGGTTCCTTCCTGCTTTTGCTGCTTGTAAAAGTTGCTCTTGCCGTGCGCGGAGAGCGAATCAAGCTGCAGCGGCCGTTGGGGTTGAGGTGGGGCGCCGGGTCTTGGTTGAGAGGAGCCGGCGAGATTGAGAAGGAGATGGAAATAGGGGAGTGCAGGCGCAATGCATGAGACAAGCTGTGGAAGGAAGGAGGCCGAGTTCGAGTTCAAGTTCGAGGAAGGCGCAAGTGGTTGTCGATGTTTCGATTTGATGCCGACAAAAGAAGGAACGGCGTGCAAGTAGCAGAACAGATGGAAAAGGGCGCTCAATTAAGGAACCAAAAGAGCGATAACGGAAAAGGGGTCTTTTCTTTCTCTTGATTTTCTCTCTTTTCTTCTTCTTTTTTTCTTTCACACGCTCCACGCATCTTGCCAGAAGCTTTCATTTTAGCCTTGCGTAACAGGGTGCCCTTGCCCCGCTTTTGGCCACGCAGAAAGGTCACTAAACCCGGTGCGTGCCAAGAGCCACACAGTGTTAGAGAGTTCCTGCCATTTATCATCTTTTGGGACCTTTCGGCTCGTGTTTGGACGCGGGTCGTTCTTTCTTTCTTCTCGATCTGAAGGTCCAAATTTCCTGGTTTCCAACCGAGCCCGCTAAATTGCACCGCTTTTCCCGCTCCTGCGTTATTTCCAGTGGACAGCCTTATTTTACAGTGCACCTTCCTGCGCTAACCTCCACTGTCGTTCTGGCAAATTACCGTCTTTCCGATGGGAAAGTACGAAGCAGAGAGAGAGGCCAAAGAAGGGAAGTCGCGGCCCGTTCGTGGTTGCATCAAAATGCACAAAGTAGAAGCCAGGGGGGCGAATAGGTATTTTTGGGACACGGCAGTGTCAGTGTCGGGCTCTGACACGTGAAAGCCATTTCGACGTCCAGTTGGGCAACACAGCTCGAACCAAACGACGTCAAGCTCTGTTTCAACAGCCAATCCTATGACGTTGTTTCGATCCGTGTTGGTGGAAGCTCGTCTTTTTCTTTTCTTACTACTTCTGGTGATATCTTTCATCTCCATCATCTCAATGTCTTCTTTTCCCTCTATATTCTTGCCCGGGGGAACCATCTATTTATATATCAAAGAAAGAGATTTCCTGGTGAACGGACAGCTGCAACTTGTCTCTGCAAACCGCTACCGAGCGTCGTCATCCCCAGCAGGCAATACCGCCGTCGGCCATCCCACGCCGTGGCTTGTGAGGCAATGGCGTTGTGGACAGCCGCAATTGGTTGGTATATTGTTCCCGGCTCGCAGAGGACGAAGCCCAAGTGCAATGCCCGCTGGTGTACAAAAGGACCTCTGAGCCGAAGCAGTGAAACACAGTTGTGTTGTTGGCGTTTTTGTGTACGTATTCGTCCACCAATGTGTTCCGAGAAAGGAGAAGACAGAAAGGTACGTCGGCCTATGAACCCTGCTCGTTCGTTGCCTGCATATCGAGCAACGTCATCTTTGAGAGAGCGACAAAATTCTGGGAGCACGTTCAGAAACGCAAAAAGGTTCGTCGCAACGACTATATGATGGTAAGTGACAATGAGGGACAGACAAAACGAAGACATCCAGGCGGGCTTCGAGTTTATACACAAGACAAAACACAGAAATCGACCAAGATGCGATCCAAGAAGACAACCAAAGAAAAGAAAGAGGGATGCATTAGATTAATGAGCTGCTGCTGTCTTGCCAGAGAGCAGAGCCATAAAGAGAAAAAGACTCCAAAGAAACCGCGTCAAAACGCAAAGAAATCACCATCCTCCACCATATCCTCCACACATTAGACCACACTTTCCCTCCGTCTTACAGCATCAGAGCAAAGCCGGCTGCAAGGCCGCCCAGTGTGAGACCTGCTCCCATGAGTGCCCGTGTGACCTCGATAGAACGGCCGGCCGAGCTCGACTTGGTCGAGCCACTGGACGACGAGCTGCCGCTGCCAGCGCCGAGGCCTGTGTAGATGGTGTCCGAGGCAGTGGCGGTGTTGGAGGCAGTGGCAGAGGCATCACCAGAAGCAGAGGCGGAAGCGTTGACGCGCTTGGGGTCGAGGGCGCCGCAAGGGTGGTTCTGACGGCAGTCGGAGGCGCAGGAGTTGTCGGAGCCGCAGGCAGTGACACACTGGTTGCCCCACTCCTCGCAGACGAAGTAGGGGAGGGTCAGGGAGTACTCGGAGATGTTGGGCTGGAGGCCGTCGCCGCAGACGCAGCCGTAGGTGAGGGTTTTCTAGAGGAGGAGCTGTCAGTACGAGCGAGCATAGCGAACGAGGGATGGCAAAAGCCGCGAGGAGACCATGAGCGAAGCAAAGACCCAGGCGAGAACTCAAGCGAGCGCAACGAGGACAAAAAGTGAGGATATCAACTTACGGGATCGCAGGTGTTGGTCAGAGTGCTGAAGGGTTTGGTCTGGGCGCAGATGATGGGACACGTGCTGATCTCGGACGAGCACCAGTACTGGCGGAGGGACAGAGATACCGAGTCGGGGTCGACGTAGTAGTCGGCACGGACGGTCGACACGAGGGCAGCGGCCGCGGCCAGAAGGGTGAACTTGAGAGAAGGCATGGTCTGAGGCGGTTGGGGTCAGCGTATGTTGACGATGGCTAAGAGAGAGAAACCAAAAGGCGAAAAGAAAAAGAAAGACAAAGAAAACGAGCGTGAGTAGGAAGAGATGAGAAAGAAAACACTGGTTTTGCTTTCCGAAGACGGGGTCCCGGCCAAAACAAAGAAAGTATCCTTATTTTCTTTTTCGTCCGTTTGGTCCTGTTTGCTTGTGCCCCTCTGATGTTTTTTCTCCTTCTCCTGTTGTGCAATGCAATGCATGTGCACTTGGCCGTTCCTCAGTCGTCTTGGCTCTAGAGCCTGCAGTATGCGTAGTCCTCCTCCTGCGGGTTCCATCCTTTCGCTCTTCGTGTAGCACATTGTTGTTGTTGATTTGTTGTGACTTGGCTCCGCATGAAAGCCTCTCCTTTCACACCAAAGAGTCCGGGTCTTACTCCGGCCGTTGGTTCCCCTCATGTAATACACCGATTACGCCGTCGTATGCCGGGCAATTGGCTTTCGGGGCGTGCCTCGAAAATGCCAGGCAGAAGAAGCATAGCAGAGAGGATGGCCAACAAGCACATTTGTGAAGTAACTGACAACAAGACGATACCAGTGCCGCCCCGGACAGTGAGACCACCCATTCCAGAGGGTCGCGAACAACAAAAAAAGAAACGAAGAAGCCACCGGCAAACAGAGCAAATGGAAAACGTCATAATGCGAAAGCAGACAAGAAACAAATACACAAACGATTTGTCCGTATGCTCATGTCTTCAAACTTACAGTGAGAGTTGTGGTGGTGGCGGTTTGTTTGGTTGGGTAGCGTTCGGGAGAGGATCGTCAACAAAGATTTGCAAGGGCAATGTCGTGAGAGGCGAGACGAGATAGAAAACCGTGAGCGAACTAGCAAACGAGGCGTTGTTTATTAGGAGATGGGCTGCAGAGAAACGAGCTGTTTTGATTTTTCTGGCAGTCGAGATAGAGCGGCTGGCTGAATTATGCTGGATATTAAGTTGATATTAAATGGCGAGTAAACCCATAAAGAAGAGAACAAAGAGCGAGAGTCGAGAAAAAAAGAAGGTATAGCGAGTGTGGTGAATGAAAAATAAACAAAACGACTGAACGACGAAAAGACGAGTTCGATCAAGAAAAAAGCGAGTGACGATGCGATCAAAGGATATCGGGCAAAGAGGGGAAAAGAGGAAAAGAAAAAGAAAACGGAAGGGAAGAGAGAGGGAAAGGGGAAGAAATTATTCGAAATTATTCGAAAACTGAGAAAAGGCGTCAAGGTGGTGCGCGCGCTCTCTCTCTGCTGGGTCGCTCTGCTCGCAAAAGAGCAAAAAGAGTGGAAATGAGAGACAAGGGAAAGGAGGATTGTCCCATTCGCCAAGAGGCGACGAGAAAGAGAGAGCCCCCCAAAGAGGAGACCTGAGGAGACCTGAGGAGGAGACAGGAAAAGAGGAATCCGCAAAGCCTCATAGCCCCCGGCAAAAGGCCCGAGCCCTTGTTCTTCTGCACTGTCAGTTACTATCGTCTTGCCTTTTCTTGTGCCTTTTTGTCTGATCACCGTGTTTTCCAGCGCGTTTGCCACCCTTGCTCCCTCCTCATCCTCCATCCTGTTGTTGTGCTAGGAGCACGGATCACGGAACACGGAAAGAGGGCACTGCTACGCTGTATCTGACTTGATTCCTGCCAGAGAGTGCCATCCGCCGGAGCATTGTTCCCTTTTTGCTTCTGCCGTGTTCCTTGATTTTGGCCCGTAAGGACCTATACGACGTACTGTTATATTGAAAATTGATTTCCTCTTACGTCGTACTTTCCCCCTTCTTCCATTTACACAGTATCTTGTTCATCCTCTCTCAAGTTCCTTTTGATCCGCGGGTGGGCTCGTAATGGCAAGAGGGGAAGGTCACGAAGAAAAAATAGCTTGCACTCTGTCCGCTGTTCGCCACGAGGATGGGGGAAAACGAGGAGTTACGGACGAGCTATGGGGGAGCTATTCGCGTGTTTTCTCGTACCCTGGGTCCCTCGGGTCCAAATGGTTGCAACAAGGAGCCCAAACGGGTAGAAAAGGCCGTTCTAGTCTGGGTGGGGATCCGGACGTGGGCTCGTATGTTTTGTTCTGTTGTGTTCTGCTCTTGTTCTTTCTTCTTTTCTTCTCCTCTTTGGCCTCTGGTTCTGACGATCCGCCGGCGGCAGTCTGTGCATTGGTGCAAATACGTGGCGGAATGTTCCTCCTCAGAGTTAGGGGGAAATGGGGAGACTTGGGCTCGTGAGATATCAAGATACGAAATCCCGATACGATGCGATTCGCACGATACGATCCACTGCCTTGCACGCGAGTCGATTGATCATGAAATACCACCCTCCTCGTTGTCATTGCGTCGTGAGTACGGAGTATTGAGTCTGTTGACTGACATTTTGCATCTTTGTGCATTTGTGTGCTTCGTATTCATGCGCCGGCGTCTTTTTTGGGAGCTTTTTTTTTTCTTTCTTTCTTGTCGGCCTTGTTGTCTTGCCTGCAGCCGTTGGGACATGCATATGCAAGCCCTGCCTTGATACGGGGGAGGACAGGAAAAGGGAGGAGAAAAGAAAGCAGAATGGCTGACAAAAAGCAAGTATTTACAATGTCGTAGATAAGGAACAACAGTAACCGAAAAGACAGAAAAGCAAGAAAATAAAAAGGGGCGCCGAGGCCAAGACGCCGTGAGATGTCACAACCGCCGCCCAAGACATTGATGGCTGGCAACGAGAGAGGAAGCGAGAGACAGAAAATGCAGGATGTGCCCGATCTCTTGAAAAGAAGCACAAGTACACACAAAACAGCGGTAGCCGAGCCTCGAGAAATCGGAAGAAGAAAGATAGGAGGCACAAAAGTACAGGGTCCTGTTCTGTTGATGTCTGTCTGCTGGTCCCTGGGTAGCTCCTTCCCCAGAGCTTCCCCTGTCCTGCGTAGAATACAGCACTTCCAAAAGGGCAAGCGCCAACAACAACTGACGACAAAATAAGGAAAGAGCCAGGCACGCCGTAAAATTAAGCTAAAAATACGTTCGTAAAGCGCTCAAAAACATGGCTTTTTGGAAGGAACCGCGTCGAGACTCGACTGTGGACAGCTCCTGCCCCACTGAACCACACAACAACAAAATAAGTCTAAACCTACTTGGGCCACTAAGCATACACGGTACGTCGTAGTGGCCTGCACCTCTTGCCCTCCCCTGTCTCTCCCAATGCCAATCCCGCTGCAACAGGGGTCATGACCCTGGTCTCTTTTGCTTTTGGTATGCAGGGCCATTGTCTCTGGCAATCTCTCTTCTCTCATTTTCTCATTATTTACGACGTAAATACTTCTTATCCACTACGGAGTGTTCTTTCTCTGTCCTCTCATCGCAAGGCCAAGCTTCTGATATTTTCACTTGTTCCTGGGTCCTCTTTTCTCTCTGGACTTTGGCTTTCCTTCTGGCCAGGCCTCTTTTTCTGACTACTGTGTATTCTCGCCTTTCTGCTCTCTGTTGTCTCCCCTTTTTCTAGCGCATCCGCTGCACTCCGGAACTCCTCCAAAATCGGGTATTCCACCTCCATTCCGCGCTCTCGAGAGCTACGGAGTATTGGCTTGGCCAAGCTGGTCCTATGGCCTTCTCGGCTGCCGGCTCGCCTTTTTGTTGATAAGAACAACCTCTCCGCGCCTTTTCTTTGCCGTTGTCTTCTTCCCATTCTCATTGTCGTGGCGAGGACCCGTTGTGGCTGGTGCCGACGTGCATATTGCAGATATATGCACACTGGTCTGCATGACCCGTTGTGCAGTGGCTCCGGGAGACTCCAGGCGCTTTGTACAGAAGTACGACGTACTCCGTACTCTCTCCACCTCTCTAGTTCTCGACCTCGACCTCTCCCACTGTATCCACCCGCTCCACCTTGCCATTGCTCATCCAGACTGTGACGTCTTGACCCGGCCGGAGCCGTTTTGTGAGCGCCGCCGGACGGTGCGTCACAACAAGCACGGTGTGCCCGGCGCCATCGCGGCCTTTGATAAACACTTCTTCCACTGCATCATACACGGTCGACTCTGTTTCCGCGTCAAGCGACGCCGTGATTTCGTCTAGCAAAATGATGGGCATACGCTTGCCATGGTCGTGGTCCAAGTATTGCCCAGAAGAAGAAGCCGACGAGGACCGCGTCCGCAGCTGGAGGAGAGCCCGCGTCAATGACAGGAGCTGGGCCTGTCCGGCCGACAACACAGGGAACGAGGAGAGCTCCCGGTCCCAATGTGTGGACGTCGAGGCATCGTCGCTCGCGTCATAGCTGCTGCCAGCGAACAAGCTGAGAAGGCCAGTCTTTTTCAACGCCTCGACCAGTGCAGTGTTTGGTAGCGTCTCTGTCGGGTCCAAGTGGAAGCGAAGACTGGCGCCGGGCAGGAGGAACGGATCTTGCGAGACGGTCACAAAGGCCCTCTCGCGGATGTCGTTGAGACGAAGACCGGCCAGGTCAACACCATCAATGGTAATCTTTCCGGTTGGGCGTACGTTCAAAAGCCGAAGCAAAGACATGAGCAGTGAGCTTTTCCCACTGTCATATTGTTAGTTGGATAAAAAACTGAATGATGGCAGAGGCTACTATATTACTTACCTTCCGGTTCTGCCGCATATCACGGCAACTTGACCAGGCTTGATGCTCAAACTCACATCGTTGAGCACGGGTGTATCCTGGCTATGGGGCTGTTAGCACCAGACGGCAGAAGCCCCCCAAAAGGTACGGAGACACTTACTTGTACGAAGCAGTCACGTTAAAAAGGTCGATACTTCCAGAGCCCGGCCAGTTTGCGGGCGGCCGGCCATTAGCGTTGCTTTTGTTCTCGTCCTTCTCCAGTAATGTCTCTTCCTGCGGCGTTTCATCTATCGCTTCTCGCAAGCGTGCAACAGCCCCGAGAGACACCTCTAGATTCGTCCACATCTGGATCAGGCGGAGGAGCGTCGTATTTGTCAAAAGGATGATGTTCAAAGCGACACCGACCTGTCCACCTGATGGTGCGAACTTGGCAATTGGATTTGATGACGAGCCTCCCGCGAGTGCACCGGCAACAGCCAACCAGACCGTACCGACAGCGATACACGCAACGACTGCGTCCAGCACCACATTGAGCCAGCGCCGGAGAGACCGTGTGAGGTAAACGGGTCGTTGTGAGTTATCGAGCGACACAGAGCTCTCTCTGGCCATGGCATCTTGCCAACCAAAGGCACGAATTGTCTGTACACCGCCGACAGTCTCGAGAATACTGAAGTAGACTGCAGATTGCGATTCAAGCTCCATCCGCCGTAGCTGTCTCGACGTGCGGAGATATCGTTTCTGCACAACATACACAATTGCAATGCAAACCGGCAGCGTCAGGCCCAGAAGGGGTTGCGAAATGAGCAGGACAATGACCTGCATCAACAGTTTGAAGACCTCTGGAACAGAGTTAGGACACGCCTTCAATTTTGGGCATGAAAAAGTGGGCTAAAAACGTACGGGCCAAAAAGCTGCTCATTGCGAGAGATATTTTCTTGTCGACAAGCTGAATGTCTTGCGTGAACCTGTTTAGGACAGTCCCCAAGTCTGTGATGGAGAAGAAAAAGAGAGGGGCACTACAGACTGGTTAGTATTCGTGTAAGGAAGGCTTTTTAAAGTCAAACTTGGGCATACTCACTTGTAGATGGCTTGAAGAAGGCGACGGTGCAGAATTTCTCCGGAGCGACCAGCAACGAGGATGATATCTGCCCATTTCAAAAGACTGGTGGCAATCCAGGCGACGACCATCATCGACACATATCCAAGAGCATAGAGGACAGTATTGTCAGGTTTCGACTCTGTCCACCACTTTAGGTAGAGGGCCGACATTGTCGAAAATGAGGCAAAAGTTGCCGTTAAAAGGACAAGAAGAAGAACATTGCCGATGCCTGCGGACGTGATGTAGTATTTGTAGAGAGAGAGGTCACCGTCTTTTCGCTGATAGTCCGGTGTAGCGGCAGGAGGCTTTGGGCTGGCCTTCCGGGGTGGAGAAGTTTTTGCTGTATTCGTGTCAATTTCTGTGAGGCCATCGGTGTCGTGCCTTGATGAGGCTGCCGGCTTCGTCAATATCTGCTGAAGAGCTGTCCCGTTGGTGTACTGGAAGTCGCCCTGATACTTGACTGTGCCATCTGCAAGCAGCACGATCTTGTCGGCAAGATGAAAGTATGACTTGTTGTTGGCCACCCAAAGGACAGTGGTGTTGTTGTTGCGCAGAAGGCCATTGGGTCCAAGAAGATTGTTGATCACAGCACTTTGTGTCTTGCCGTCCAAAGCACTGAAGCTGTCGTCAAAAATGAAGATGCTGTTTTGTGAATATACTGCACGGGCGATGGCAACGCGCTGCCTTTGCCCACCAGAGAGGTTTTGACCACCCGTACCGACTATTGTTTCGTCTCCGTCTGGAAGCTCTCCCAGGTCCTCGTTTAGACAACACGTCTCAAGAATTCTCTCATACCGCGCCTGGTCCACAAGGACGTCACCGTCCAAGCCAAGAATACAGCCCCGGATGGTTCTGTTTGGAAGCCAAGCTGTCTGTGAGCAGAAAGCCATTTGTATTGAGGAGACGGCGACCGTGCCCTTCTGAAAGGCTGCCTCTCCCAAAATTGTGTGAGCCAGCAGAGTCTTGCCAACTCCCACAGGTCCGGTGATAATGGCAAGCGACCCTTTGTCGATACTGAAGTTCAGAGACTCGAGTATAGACTTCCCGCTTTGTTGGTCAGGGATCGCGACATTCGTAAACACGATGGCTGCAGACGGCTGATCATTGTCCTCGGTCTCAATGAGCTCTCTTTTATGATCTACACTTGGTCGCAGTAGATACGCCTGAATGCGCTCGAAGCTTGACATGGAGGTAGCAATCCGTGGTAAAATGGTCATTACCATGTTGATGGGGTGAGTGATCATGGACAGAACAGCCGTCGTCGTGAAAGCCGTTCTTGTGTCAAAGTCCTTTCCATTTGCCGACGAAATGATTGCATACAAGGCGACGGTGATGACTGGTGAGAAAAGGCCCAAGGCGTTTGCTATATGCACACGTTAGCGGACAGCCCGTCAGGGCAATGCGTACGTTTACGCTCAGGTTTGGCTTACCACTCGAGTTGTAGAGCACATTGACCCAACGTACTCCCTTTGCCGCAAGTAGCTCATTGTCACGAAGATGTAAAATCACATCCTCGGCGATAGTCTGTACACCGAGAATCTTGACACTCTTGATAGCACCAAGAATCGCGCTTGTCATGGACAGACGTTTCTGGGCGGCCTCGTTCCAAGCCGTCTGCCTTGCTTTCATGGGTCGGACCGCATATCGACTTGTTTGGGAGAATACTGGACGAATATTTAGCTTCATGATGATTTTCTCAAACACGGAGAGATGTTGGCTTACCAAAAACGGTGCACACAGGCAACGGCCACAGCCAGCCAATCTCCATGGCCAACATAGAGAAACCGATAACGGCCTCAAGGCAAAATGCCCACATCTCGTGAAACATTTCGGCAGAGCCTTCCAGCTCGACAGCATCGGTACTGATCAGAGTCAAGGCCTTTCCATCATCATAAGCATGACTGCGTCCTGTGAGAGCCTTTTGGTGGATAATGCCGACCAAGGCACCCCTAAACATGATCTCAATACGGTTGAGCAGGTGGCGGTAAATGGCAGTGGATGTCATGAGGCCAAAATAGACGAAGACGGCCGCCACGACGATCCAAGATCCTGTAGCCAATGCATTATCTTCGACGCTTTGTTCTTGGGTAAGCCCTTCGACAAAAGAGATAGCGCGGCTGATCAGAATAGGCTGCGAGAATTGAAATAAGATAAGGAATAGTCGTGGAATTGCGACGCAAGTTATGGGCACTGAGAAACATCTGAATAAGACTCGAGGGAGTGCTGTCGACTTCTCGGGAGTATCTAGGGAGATTAGAGGGGGACTTGGAAGTGGAGAATCAAATAGTGAGCAATAGTGAGCAATCGTACCTCGTTTCTCCCACGATTCTATTATTCTCTGTCTCAACGGACCCGAGTCAAGCTTGGTATCGATCTTGGGCAGGTCCTCTGTTGATAAAACCTTGTGGTAGCCCAACGAAAGCAAACCATGAAGCCACCAGAAATATGTCAAGCTGAGAATGCCGGCCAGCTCCTCGGGGGGTAAGTCGTGGGACTCATCACGCAGAATGGACTTCTTGGTTAGGTTCTCGAGGACAAGCAGGACCAGCTTGACAGCGGCTTCAAAGCATGTGGCCCAATAGAAAATGGCAGGCCATCCGAAGCGTAACGGGACTGCGAGAGACACAAGGTCGATCACAAGTATGGTGACGAGATACAGTACGATCGTATCGGACGGTCGGAAGTTTCTGCGGTGCTCTTGGAACGAGAGAACAGCGATGCCCACGGACGCGGCTGGCACGCCGTACATGCTCCAGCGAGCCGCAAATGAGCTAGTGTTAGGAGCATCGCTTCTCGCCAGAATGGAAGCTGGAAGCAAGCTTGCGGCGATGAACAGAAAAGAGGTGCCCTGGGGTTTGTTAGCACGAATGAGCTTGAAGGCTTTGCAATATCACTGCTGGCACTCACAATTTTGTAAAAGGCCAGGCGAGAGGTGTTGACCTTGACTGAAGCAAAATGAAGCTGCCGCAGCCTTATCGGCACCACGAGGAGAAAGGCCCATGAAGCTATGCCGGCCGCCAGAAAAAGGCCATCTTGTGCGGACGGCCGTGTCGTCCAAAACAACACAGGCAGCGATTCTGCCATTGCTGCTGTCATGCGTCAGAGATCAATGGCAGTCTCTGGCTCTTGTCGAAGTTGAAAAAGACAAGATGCATCGCAAGCGGTTCGGTTCTTTTTTTTTTTTTTTTTTTTTTTTTTTGGTGAGACTGAGGTGTTATCAAACAGCTCTTATATGAGGTGAATGGCTATCCCGCCTTGACAAGGGTCACATTGCACAATTCCGTATACGACCTTTATGGGTAGCGATGTGCGGTGGGGGACGGGCACTGGATTTCTCGTATTTTTGACATTCTGGCAGAGAGAGTGTGAAACGGGCGAATTGATAAGCTCGGTGTTCGTCCCGAGAAGGAAGTGCCCAGAAATAGATTTCGTTACGACTGTCACCTTGTCAACACGAAACTCGTGAGAAGGAAAGAGCGCAAAATGCTTAAGATGGATTTAATGGAAAGAGCGAGCGTCCGATATTTATATTTATTTATATTACCTGAACAAAGCCATACACCCATTCAGGAAAATGTCCGTTTGCACACAGTGCAGGAACGACCCTCTAGTTCCCGTAGCTTTTTGGGCTACAGGCTAAAAAGGCCGTTGACAGCGCCCTTCGGAGCCTCCCATCGCTCCTCCCATGTGCGCTAGGACGCTTGCGGATAGCGAGGACCCTTGACTGTAAGAAAGCGAGGGAAGGTCGCATGGGGAAGGAAGAGAAAGGGCCAGGCCTTCCCGCATTTGGTGCTACTATTCGCTGCCACTTTCCCATCTAGGCTCGAGACACACACAAAAGTCAACCCCGCCAATCTGGCCGCATCTCTAAGTTCTCGGTTTGCTCTTTTGCCGACGACGTCTGGGGGACGACACGCACTGTCCTTCTTCCTCATCTCTTTTCTATTTTCGAGAATTGGGCTTCTTTCGACAGCATCGTCATCGGCCGCAGAGACATAGCAATCGACACAGCGATCGGGCGGAAAGTTTTACCTTGCGAACCTTGAATCTTGAATCTGAAATCTTAAATCTCAAATATCGAATCTCACTGGACGAATCGATAACGAAAAGGCCAGACCCTGCGCGCTACCGGCAACAACAGTCGGGCGTGCCGATCGCAAAAAAAGCCGACGCACTGCACTGCAGGAGCTGCAGCCGACGCTGTGAGAGTTGCGCGCGTGTGCTCTCAGTCGGCTACCCAGAGGCTACCGAACCCCTTTTTTTATTCTCATCGAGAGCTTTGTTGTTTTCTCACCTTGCAACAGCACCATGTTGCAGTCTTCTCCCCTATCCTGCTTCTCTTCATTTCCTTTGTCGTCTCTCCCGCTCCTCCTCGCCCACATCCTCGTCCTTGCGGCGTCCATGACCGGCGCCCGCGCCTACAGCCCGCTATCGGACGAGAGTCTCTTGCGCATTCCCACGGCCGGCGCCGACTTTGACATTCACAATGGCAAGCTGCTGGCGCCCATCCTGATCCCGCGCGTGCCTGGCACCCCCGGGTCTGTGGCCGTTCAGCAGCACTTTGTGCGCTTCTTCCAGGAGCAGCTGCCCGAGTGGCAGATTGAGTGGCACAACTCGACGGCCACGACACCGGCCACGGGCAACGAGCAGATCCCCTTTGCCAACCTCATCTTCCGGCGCGATCCGCCATGGGCCGCACCCGGCGATGTGGCCCGGCTGACGCTGGCGGCACACTACGACACACTGTTCAACCCCAAGGGCTTTATTGGTGCCATTGACAGTGCCGCGCCCTGTGCGATGCTGATGCACGTGGCGCGGAGTGTTGACCAGGCGCTGACGCAAAAGTGGGAGGCCATGAAGGCATCGGGCGATGCTGGCAGCGGTCTTGAGGAGGAGCGTGGTGTGCAGATCATGCTGTTGGACGGCGAGGAGGCATGGGTGAAGTGGGGTCCTACAGACTCTCTGTACGGGTCGAGGTACGTCCACCTTTCTTTGAGTGAATATGGTTTTTTGTTAACGCACGCTGACACCCCACAGAGCCCTTGCGGAGTCTTGGGAGGCCACACGCTACGAGGCCTTGTCGACCTTTTCCAGCCCTTTGAACTCCATCAGCCTTTTTGTGCTACTCGACCTTCTCGGTGCACCTGGCCCGGCAGTGCCCTCCTACTTCCAGACCACACACTGGGCCTACCAGCGCATGGCCTCCCTCGAAGGCCGGCTGCGCAGACTCAAGGTGCTGGCCACTGAGGGTACAGGTGCCAAGTTTTTGCCCGAGGCCAAGAAGAAGCCCACGCAGTTCTCTCCCGGTTTCGTCGAGGACGACCACATGCCGTTCATGGCCCGTGGCGTGGACATTCTGCACATCATCCCGACACCATTCCCGCCCGTCTGGCACACCATGGCTGACACCGGTGGCAACCTCGACATCCCAACCGTCGACGACTGGGCCATCATCATGACGGCCTTTACCGCAGAGTGGATGGAGCTGGACGGCATGATGCCCCAGATTCAAACACGTCGAGCGGCGCGCGAGTCGGCCAAGACTGAGTTATGACAATGACAGTCTTGGAGGAGCTACAAAGTAAATGGCGTTTATTTTGGGATTTTAAATAGAATATAGGGTAGATTTGTGTTGTTTATTATTTTGGGTTATGCTGTTGCTGTCTTTCTCTTTTCTGTACATATCAAGCACGCCTGAGCGTAAGCAGTGACAATACATGATTTGTGACCACCACAACAGACTCCGTAATGGATGAGATGCTATAAGGAAGGCATGCAAAACTTATGCAAAACTTGTATTTTCGGCCTTACCTTTATCTTCTATGACCAGAAATAAATCTAATAAATCGAGGCCAAGCGTCAGACGCCATAGCAATACTGGATCACTTTATATCACGTGACCTTACACGTGCGATTTCAGGGGCACGGGCCAAGCGGAGCTCCACAAGAGAGACACGTAACTGCTTAAGCTGTCGCACGCCAATGCACTGGCGCCGCGCAGCAAGCAAGCAGCAGGCAAGCTCCAAACGCCAGTTTACGTCTACTGATCTCCAAACGGCACGGTGTTCTCTTTCTACCACAGAGGGGCGTCTTCGTGTTTCGTCTCTCGTCTTTCCTGCTTCCTTTTTACGACGTCCATTCAGCTCCAGCTATTCGCCATTGACGACCGCCATTCCTTTCGGGTTCTGGATCTACTTCTCGACTCTTCTTTCCTTTTCTTCCTTTTCTTCCTTTTCTTCCTTTTCGAATAAACCGACGATAAACTCGACGGCTCCCTACTCCTTTTTTCGACGACGTTCCATTCTCCGAATCGATCTCAACTATCGCGAGCCTCGATTTTCATCCTTGGCATCTCAGCCTCTCCTTTTCCTCTACCCTCAACACTCACATCACACACATATCAAATATGCGCTTCGCACTCTCATCACTTCTGCTCGTCGCGGCCAGCGTGGCCAATGCGGCGTCGGCCTGGAGCTTCGACGACGGCAGCATTACAATAACCTCCAAGGGCCCCGGCAGTGCCAAGGTTACGGAGAAGTAGGTCACTCCTGTGCACGTTTGTCAATAACAATTTTTTTCCCTCCCTCGATACCCAGGACTAACAGACCAGACTCAATGCCAAGACCTCACTCGGCAAGGCTCTTGTCCTCGGCAGCAACGACGTCGCCAAGATCACCCTGACCACCAAGGACAATGGCAAGGAGAAGCGCCCTCACCAGGCTTTCCTGCTGCTACAGGACCCGACTTCAGGCCTCGAGGCTCCCTTCCCTCTGACCGTCAAGGAGAGCGGCAAGGGCTCTGTCCAGATCAGCCACAAGGACATCCCCGTCCAGCTGCTGACTTCGGGCAACAGCGTCCGCGCCAGCCTGGTGATTGGCTCCTTTGGCTCGGCTGAGGGCTACGTCTCTCCCTCCTCGGACGGCCTCTTCAACCTCGAGTTCGCCCACGACCCCAACATGCCCCACCCCTCCGCCGCCGCGCCCGAGCGCTACACCAAGAAGGGCGAGATCCACCACATCTTCCGCGCCGACGCGCGCTCGCCGCCCAAGGTTATCAGCCTCTTCTTTGTCCTGGCCGTCGCTGCCACGGTGCCCGTTCTGTTTGGCGCGTGGCTGCTGCTGGGCGCCAACCTGGACCACCTGAGCAAGGCGCTGGCTGCCGCACCCGTCTCGCACGCCGCCTTCTTTGGCTCGATCTTGGCCATGGAGGGTGTCTTTTTCCTGTACTACACGACGTGGAACCTGTTCCAGATGCTGCCCGTGGCTGGCCTTGTTGGCGTGGTTGCCGTGCTGAGCGGCACCAAGGCGCTGGGCGAGGTGCAGGCACGCCGCCTGGCCGGTGAGCGGTAAATCGGAGACGATAAGAGAGTAGGGCGGTGAGAAAACTTATAAGGGTAGTGGGGTGGGCAGGACGATCACAAGTTGATGGGCTGTGGGTACTCATCCATCTTGGTGGTCAATGACAACGAGGCCTTCCTAGGCGAAGAACACATCTGAGGCGATGTTTGTACATTAGGATGCTGAAAATAGACAAGTGGGAGAAGCAGTAAAAATCCGTAGAAAAGTTACGGTCTGGGTCATGATCTTTGGTCTTTTAAGTTTTCACTTGCGATAGTTACTCGAAAAATTTATTCAAAGTACTCCATCTTCAGTAATACGGAAATGATTTGCAGAATATTCGAGAGATGAATGTCATGTTGTAAATGGGTATGGAGACTGGAGAAAATTTGTTTTTGAATAGAAAATAATATTTTGAAAAGAAAAATCAAAACTATGTAAAAGTCCCGAGAACCCGCTATCTATGCAAATCATATATAACAAAGGATAAGATACAAAAAAAAATGAACGAAAATCAAGTGCAGTCTACATCTCCACCGATGCCTCTTTAGTTCTTCTCGTCACGACCCTGCTGGCTGTGGTTGTCGACATACGGCGGCGGGGCAGGCACGTCCGACTCGTCAAAGAAGCCACGGGGCTGCGGGGAGTTACCGCCACGAGGCATGTCCCGGCTGCTGCTTCCGTTATTGTTGAAGTTGTTGCCATTGCCACCGTTCTGGGGCGACATATCGCGCGAGTACATGGGAGGGCCCTGAGGAGGAGCGTATTGCATGTTGTTGTTGTACTGCTGGGGAGGGGGCCCCTGCTGGTACTGCATATTGTTGTTGTTGTTGTTGTTGTTGTACATTTGCTGCTGTTGCTGCTGCTGCATCATCATCTGCTGCTGCTGCATGGGCGAGGGGACAGTGCCGACAGCGACAAGAGGGGGGTCGATGTAGCCGCGGCGCATATCGCGGTACTCGCGGCGGGCCATACGGCGGTCGCAGCGGTCGTAGTAAGCGCCGCCGGCGAGACCATAGCCACGACCGTTGCCGGGAGCGGAGCCAACAGTAGCAGGAGCAGCGTAGACGGCGTTGGGGTTGGGGTCGTTCAGATTGGGGCCCAACTGGTTGTCGAGGGCGCTGTAAATGACGCGGCGAATGATGCCCATTTTGAAGGTAGGAGTGATTGGTGTGGAGGAGAAGACGGTGAAAAGGATTAAAGATATAAAGACGAATGTCTTGGAGGAGTTGGAGTAGATGTTGATGGAGTAGAATGTAGAAGATAAGTGTTGATGAAGATGTGATGTGAGATGCTAAAATCAAACTACTTCCAAGAGAGGAGGAACGTCTTGTTTTATATCTCGTGTGTCCACCTTTTAATCCATGACAGCAAGAGTCCCTGGACCCTTCCCAACACTAGGAGGCACTGCATCCCATCCTCACTGCCAGGCACAAAATTGATATTGCAAGGCAGCACTTGAGAGTAAAAGAAACGGCGAGGCCGTCATCCGAATGCGATCGACAAAAACACCGTAATACGCGGTCAGATACTAAAGTAATAGGCGCCAGAACCGTTCATAGGGCAGTAATACGTCGTAGAACACACATAGAAGCATGTAAAGCTCCCGCTCCACAGGTGGGCTGTGCAATGCTTCCCGCACTGTTGGGTACGGTTGGCTGAATTGGGATTGAAGTCGCGAGTTTCGAGGTTGGGCCGTCTGCTGCGGATTGGACGATGGGTCCGGGGGAGGCGCCGTCCACTATAGTTCCCCTGGTAGTGCTGGACGCTAGCGAAGATAAGCACTGAGCAAACACACCTTTTCTGCCCTGGAACCACAAGGAAGTCCGCGAGAAGCTTGCATTTGTTGGCAAAAACGGCAGGTCCAAGTGGGGCCTCTGTAAACGAGCGACTGCCTATTGGCCATGCTCTCGCATTCGCACTCGTAACACGCGGGAAGGTGCGACCGAGAGTGCTGCGAGAATTTTCGAATGGCATTGAAGGCCGCTAAGACGGACACTCAGCCGACATCTAGAAATTCTTCAGCCCTCCCACTTCCCCTTCCCCATGCCAAGCCTGAAGCTGATGAACAAGCCTTTTTGTACCTGACGATAGTTTAAGCTCAAAGCTCTTGTTTGAACGGTAAATAGAAATGAAAAGAAAAAGGCCGGTCCCCTTATTTCCGATGCCTAGACTCTTGACTTGACTCTGCAAGCGGTGAATTTGTTTCAGAGAAGCACATTGTAAGCTCTGCAGGGCAGATTAGAGGGCAGGCTGGACGTTGGAATATGTCTGGACAACTCTGGTCAATGCATGCTACTTGTAGACAAAATGCTACTTGGAGACGTCGTGAGCTCTGTGCAGTGTCTCTTCCCAGTGTCTTTTCGATGTAGTTGACTTACGCGTATGACTTCATTTGAAGGAGAAGTCTGTACGGAGTAGGAAAAAGTGAGAACGAGACAGAGATAGGACCAGGAGAATAGAAACATCGCATTGGACGAACATCGAACAACGGGCGTGGTGCTAAAATCTGATGAAACTGCTTACAGCCTGCCTTCCTGCCTTGTTGAGAACGGTAGGGCTGATCACTTTGGATCCGGTGGAAGAAGGTGCGTCATGACGGATTACATAATACGCCAATACGGCAGACGGTCGACGGCACAATACGACGAGTTAACGGCCGTATTGTTCCTGCCTTCTGATTGGCCAGCCATCAAAACAAAGGCTCAACTACCTTACTCTCATGGCCAACCACAACCAGTTCTGGCAACTCGCTCGACTTTGTCTGAGCAAATCCATGGAGATGAGATGTACGACGTAAGATATTGAAACATTCTCAATTCAACGGCAACTTCAGCCTCATGCTTCTTTTGCGTGGCTTGAGCTTATGTCCAGCCTCGTTCCTTGTTGTTTTGTTCTTGCCGTTTTGGGCCAGCGATGTGGCCCCATGCCCCACAATAAACACACTGGCCACGGGCAGTACGTACCTGGAGCTCCTGCTGTTTTGTTTTGTCTCGACATCCTTCCTGAGCTCCTGCAGCACGACACGTCTTTCCCAGCAAAATCCTCATCGCGACGAGGACCCCGACACACTCTCTGGACTGCATCCCAAGGAGCCAAGGTTCTGGAGTTTTGTTACGCGTGTCAGTGCATCTGAGCAAGCATTGTTTTTACTCCTTCCTCCCCCATTTATTGCTTTTACGACTTGCACCCACTGCCGCTTTTGTTTACTTTTTATTTCTTCGCCGCAAAAAGTCGCGTCAACCACGTCAAAGACTTGAACAAAACATCCAATGACACAACGACGGCCTCAACCACACACAGCTCCGACACACACCGCCGCGATGGATTCCTGGAGCGTCCCGACGGCCAGTCGCGCCGGCCGGACGCCGTACGCGCAGGGCAAGCACCAACACCGCCACCGCTCAAAACAAGAGACCGCGGATAACGCGCCCGGTCTTCTTCACTACGACTCGGACCGCTCAACAACTCTCGACTCCCTCAAAGACCTCATGGCCTTCAGTCAGCGCACCAACCGCGCGCGTCACGAAGACATCTTGTTCGCCGCCAAGCACGCGCGCGCCCAGATGCCCGCACAGTTCCGCGAGCCGCCCTCGTCGACGGGCTCGCACGGCACAATCACAAACAGCTCCATCCATATGGGCGGCAGCGACCGTGACAATCTGACAAACGACTCCTCCTCGACCCTTTCGGCCGGCCCCGACGCGGAGTCGACGCGTGCTTCAGTGCACTACCAGCGCGGCAGCCACCGCGTCCGCAAATCCACAGGCCGCTTTGGCAGTAATGGGGATGAAAAGCGGACAGCGACCGACATCCTTAGCGGCGTTGTCAACACGTCGGCCCTCTTCCGCACCTTCAAGGAGTGGCGGCCCGAGGACGTGACGGACACGGGCATCTTTGAAGACGCGGACGCAGGCACACAGAATGACGGTGACAACGACAACAAAGACGACGCGGAGTCCACAACAAACTTTGGTGTTATCGACGGCCTGGTGCGTTTCGACAAGGAGAACCGCGGGCCCGTCGTCTCGGCCGCAGCTCAAAACAACAAGCAGACGAACGGCTACCTGTCTGCCAACGACGCGTCACCCCGGCGAAACCGGCCTGCCCTCCAGGCCACAGTCCAGAACGAGTCGCAGACGTCGATAGTCATGACCTCTGCTCCGGCAGCAGCCCAGAAGCCCAAGCCGTCTCCTCTGCGGCATGGCACCGTTTCGCGTGCTGCTGCTCCTGCATCTGTACCGGCATCTGCCCTGAAGAAGTCCGTCACAACGGGCTCCCTCAAAGAGACAAACACCAAGAGAAGACAGGTGTCTTCGGTTGTCTTTGAACACTCGCCGCTCCTGGATGAGCTCTCGTCACCCGAGACGTCTGCCGGCTCGCGTGAGGACATCGACCTTGGTATCCGCACAATCGCCACGACAACTGCTGCTACTCAAGCGCCACCGCCACCACAGAAAGTCAGCTCCGCACCGCCGGCTGCACCCATCTCTTCTCGCGTCGCCAGCTTGGCTCGGACCGACATCAACAACGAAACTAACGACGAGGCTACTAACCAGTCGTTTATTGTCCCGTCCAAGTCCTTCCCCCTCCTGCACAACCTCGTCACGGGCACGATCCGCTTCACCCCTGGCAACTACTTTTATAGTAAGTCTGTCGACGCACAGCAAAAGCACCAGCTGCCGGCCGGCCCAATCCCCGAAGACGAGAAGGAGATCTTTGTGGACATTGAAACCATCCGCGAGGAGGTTAAGCGTCTGCAGGAGCACGACGAGATGCTCCAGAACGAGATCATCCAGGGCGAGATCAAGTACAAGTCGCTGCTTGACCGTTTCTACAGCCTGGCCCACAAAACGTCGGATCACGACCTGATCGCCGACCTCGACCACCCCCTGAGAGAGATCCACGAAGATAATCAACGTGAGTGACCAAGCTGGCATGCATTTCATCTGATTCTTCCCACACACTAACAGACCAGTACTGCAAAACAAGATCCTCGAGCTCGAGACGGACCTCGACGTTATCCACTCCCAGTACGAAGAGCAGGCACAGATCTCGACCGATTTGGCAGCCGAGCGCGATGCTGCTGTCAAGCGTGCCAAGGCTGCCACCGAACAGGCCAAGAAGCTCGCAGCCGATTTTGAAGCTCTCCGCGAGCGCATGGCCGCGTCTGCCCAGCGCCCCAACCAGGAGGCCCAGCGGCGGATCCAGCAGCTGGAGAAGATGGTGGCTGAGCGCGAGCGGGTGATCAAGGCCCTCAAGGACGAGCGCGATGCCGCCACTAGCAGCCACCGCGAGGAGCAGCGTCTCCACAAGGAGCGCATTGCACGCATGGAGGCCGAGAAGCGGATGCTGAGTGGCGACCACGCCAAGTGCAACGATGAAAAGTACGCACTCACGACGGCCAAGGATGCTCTGGCCCAGAAAAACACGGCACTCAAGGAGAAGCTGCATGCCGTGCGGCAGCAGTGCAAGGACCGCGAGGCTACGGTGCACACCGTCGTCGACCGCCAGCGGACGCAGATCGCCAAGCTGCAGGTGCTCCTGCGCGAAAAGGAGAAGAGCGTGCACCAGCTGGACGAAAATTTCCGGAAACTGCGCGAGTCGTGGTCGTCCAAGGACGAGACACTGATGCGTATGACGGAGGTGCTTGGCCAGTGGCCCGGCGGTCTGCCCCAGGAGCATCGCGGTACAGTCCAGCTTTCCGAGACTACGCAGGATATGGAGGTGCACGACGAGCAGCAGCAGCAGCACGATGAGCACGAGTTTGATGTGGACGCCAATGACTTCCAGTCCGAGGCCGATGAGCAGGACCGTCACGATCTCGATGACCACAGCGACGATGCCTCGGACTCTGGCCAGTCGGCTGTCGACCACTCCATGGACGAGAACATGACGTCGGCGTTTATCATTCCTGATCTCGACTTCCAGACGGAGAATGTGGAGCAGCAGGACCATGAAAAAGATGAGGGTGAGGTTGATGGTGAGGTTCACGACGAAGAGCTGGAGCGTGAGCTAGCACAGGTTCACGCTGCAGCCCGCAACGCGGCAGAAAAGGCAAAGGCCAACGAGTCCAAGACGACGAGCAAGTCTAGCCAGCAGAAATCTGTCTCCTTCAAGACGACGACCCACAACTTCAACCACCACACAACCAAGTCTTCTTCCTCGTCCGCCACCTGCAAGCACAACCGCGTCAACTGCGTCGTTTGCTGCCAGAACGAAAAGACTGGGCTTGTCATTGGCGACAACGACAAGGTTACTGTGGCCGTCTCGTCCCGGCGCCACGACATTTTGCCCGACCCGGCCATGGATCCCGGCAGCGCGCTGGCGTACGTCATGAAGCTGCTCGACGACGAGCGCCGGCACCTGTGGATGCAGATCCTAGCGATGCGCAAGAGCGGCGAGACGGAAGAGGCGCTCAACGACAAGCAGCGGCCGCGTCGCGTTGTGCGGGAAGCTGAAGAGCTGTGGAACGCCTATGTTCTTAAAGTTGAGCAGCTCAACCGGCTGGATGATGTGCTTGCAGGCCAGCGGGCCGCGGGTCAGGATATGACGCGCGAAGAGATTGATGTGACGATTACGCGGATTCTGGAGGTGTAGAGGGAGGGGAAGAATATTGGCTGATTGGTCTTTTCTGCTTTTGGAGTGCATTTTTGTTTTTGTTTGGAGTTTCTTGGTCTTCTTTTGTTTCTTCTTTTGTTTCTTCATTGCTTTCTCTCTCTCTTGGCCTGCATCAACTCCACTTGGGTTTTCGCATAGCAAACAACGAGCTTCACGACAAGCCTGGGTGTCAAAATTAACGGCGTGGTCTCTTCTCTTCTTGGGAAGCATTATTTTGTCTGTTCTTCTTTTGATTGGGTTTTAGTTATTTTGCTTCCATCGTTATCATCTGATTTCATTTATACGGACATCCACTGTGTCTTGTGTCTCTTGGACCTTCATCCTAAATCTTGTGTCTTACAGTTATCACTTTCACTAACTCCTCCGTCCACGAAAAATAGCGACAACACGCCGCGCCAGACGGCGGCACGGCCGTCCCAGCGACCACAGCGAGCCCCATGCACCCAAAATCGCCGTCGTGCCCGTGCACAGGATGAGTGGGGCATACTCGCCAACCACGACACTCGTCTTGGACGGACCGTCGGGCGAAGCGCCGGCTGCCAAGAGGGCACCACTGATGGGACCACTCAGCACAAACCCCAACCCGCGCCCGCCCATCAGCATGCCAAACACCAGCCCCGTGTTGGCCGTCTCGTCGCGCCGCTTCATGTCGTGCAGAACGGCCGACCAGGTGGACGAAAAGCCGCCGGCAAAGAAGCCGTAAGCTAGTGCAAAGGCAATCAAGATGGCCAGCGGATTACCGTGGAAGCTGGTGAGGTCAGAGACGTACCACAGCGCAAAGACCGAAACAGCCGACCCGGCAGACGAGATGAGGACGACAGTAGTGGCCGGCAGGCGGTCGCCGAGCATGCCCATGACCATGGTGCCCGGGACGGAGGCCACTGAGAACAGGGCCAGAAGCAAGGGGCCCGCATAGGTCGACAGGGCGGTCGACTGTTCGAGGCCGAGGGAGACGGCATAGGCCGAAAAGTATGTGTTGGGCATCTGGTAGCCGAGCGACTGGATAATGTTGCCAATCATGAGCATCCAGAAGAGCGGGCGGCGGAAGAAGACGAGAGACGAGGCAGCCGGTGTGTTTGAATTGTTTGAATCGCTGCTCTCGTTATTCTCATTGCCGTCATTTTCACGATTTTCACTGCTGCCGCTGACTGCATCTGGAGACACGCCTTCGGCCACGCGCGGTCGCAAAAACAACAGCACAGGCGCCGCCATGACGGCTGACGCGACGGCCCAGCCGCGCAAAGTGGCCTCGACGCCGTACTTTTCCAGCAAGACAGCCACGAGCAAAGGCATACCGCCGCCCACCGTACTCTTGGCTGCCCACATGACGCCATAGGCGAAGCCCTTGCGCTCAATGAACCAGTCGTCAAGACACAGCGAGGCGGCACCAAACAGCAATGCACAGCCGAGTGCATAGAGTACACCCTGCGTGGCAATCAGTGCGCCTGCCGACGAGCTTTCACTGGCACCGGGCGCAGACGAGCCGGCAATGCTGGCAACCGAGATGACCAGTCCCAGAGGGCCGCACCAGGGCCGCAGGCGCGGAAATCGGGTCAGAGCAGCCATGACGACGGGGACGGCCAAGTACATGACACCCGTTTGCGAAGTGCCAATCGAAGTAACGCTGCCGGGCGAGGCGTCGATCAAGCTGTGGGTGGCATAGTACTGCCGGAAGACGCCAAACGAAAGGGAGTAGCCTAAATTGTTAGGGATGACCTTTCACAAAAAAGTGAGCGCCAACGTACCCCAGATTGGCGCCTGCGCGAGTGAGCACGCGGCGAGCACGAGGTATGCGCCACGGCCACGATCGGGCGGCGGCACGGTGTGGCCTCCATAAGTCACCTGCGCGGGGGAAGAGGCATCCTCGATCCGTTCGTCATTGTTTTGTCTGTTGTCTTGTTGGATGCGCCGGCCGATGCGGTGGATGGCGGCGCTGCTCGTCTGGCGAATGGCACGGAACGTGGGCGCAGCGGTGCGGCTGCCGACGAGTCTGCTGGCCGTGGCCGGCTCTGGCGAGCGAATGTTGTCGAGTTCAATGTTCATGATGGGTGGGGGCCGTCTTGGACGGTGATGTTATCAATTCAATGGATGAGGAATTGAAGAGACACTGAGAAGAAAGAAAAGAGGCCGGCGTGGGGATGTCCGTCTCATTTTGTCTTCTCTGTTATGGCTCTTCTCCAAAAGTCGGAAAGAAGTCCGTATCTCCTCTTTTGCGACCTTCCTATTTCTCTTTATCTCTTCTGCAGGAGCTGGCAAAGCCATTGCATCACCGGGCGTAACTAAGAAAAACTTATACGCATATTACTGGGGCAATGTTGTTTTTAGTGGATTGCGGAGAACTCAGAGAGCCAAGAACGGTAAGCATGGTGAATAAAAAGTACATTAAGAGGGTGCATCCCCTCACGGCTACACGGCCGCTCTCCGACATCGCCAGAGATCCTCCGGCTCAGAATTTAGTGGAGGGTGTCATTTGGTGACATCGAATCGGAGCGACGGCGAAAACAAAACACGAAAACAAAATGCATGGGTCACGTAGCGATATTCAATTGGCAAACATAATAAAATGAACTGCACTGGCCTGACCAGCCAGGTATCTATTTGTAGGAGTGGTATCTATGGGAATGATGGCTGAATGAATGAGATATATGGCTGAACGTAGATTGAAAGATTGTATATATGACGGGACAACGAGACAGAAGAAAAAAAGAAGAGGAAAGAAAAGGAGAAAAAAGAAACACCAAAAAAAACAAGTCTGATTTTGTGGTTGTACCGTGATGTCCACGCTGCCTATGTTTTGCCCCAAAGAAAGTGAATGAAGAGAAAAAGAAGAAAGATCGGGTACTCTGTACCCATAAAGATATTATAAGTGAAAGTGTGCTGGCCAAGGACCAGCCGTGCCAAATTGAAGTCATAGATGAATAGAAGAAGGGATATAGAAAACAACAAAAGAAGAAAAGACGGAATGACAATTGAAAAGTCGTCACATCACCTCGGCTCCTCGAGAGCCATGGCGTAGACATTGTCCTTTTCCCACTGCAGATAGTCGCCCAGATCGTGGCTCAGATTGTAGCCCATCGGCGCGACATACTCTTTGCCGTCGGCGCCGCGGGTCATAATCAGATCGGCCATGGGGCTCTGGGGCATGCTTTCGTAGCTGGCGACGCTGGCGAAGCTGGCGCGGACGTCCTGGACCGCGGTCATCGAGTTCACTGACCTCAAGGGGAGGCTGTGTAGAGTGCGCGGCTGCGTGGGAGTGATGTCGTGGTCGACAGCAGTAGTGGCTGTCGTCGAGACAAGCCCTGGAGCGGCACTGTTGTCACGGCTCATGGCATACGAGCTGTTGGCTGAGTTGCTGTTGTTGCGGCTCATGGGGAAAGGCAGGGCCTGGTTGGCTGCCTGTGCAGTGAGGCCGAGGCTTGTGGTATTAGAAACAGTGTTGGGAGCAGAGCTGTCTCTGTGGCTGCTGCTGCCACCGCTGCTGTTACCAGACGCCATTGTGGCAATGCTCGTGTCGGTTGTCGTGCGGCTGTGTGTGAGGCCGCGAGCACCGCGGGGGATTGGGGCACTGATACCTGCAGTACCTGCAACTGTGCTGCTGCTGACAGACGTCCATTGCGAGCCGGCTGTGCGTTGCGTGTGGTGTGTCAAAGTGGGTGGTGCAGCAGTAGTAGTTGCAACAGAAGCTTCTGGCGGCGGCGGGACGGGCCGAACCCACTCCGTGTCCTCCTCAGTACTCGACAACAAACGTTCAGGCTTGATATTAAGTGACCAGAACCAGTCGGCCAGGCAGTCGGCTTCATCCTGCTCGTCGGCCGAGATCTGGCCGTAGTCGATGACTTCGCTGCGAAACTCGCCCACACCGCCAAGAATAGCCATTTGGAAAGCTGTCCAGTCTAGAGTCTCTTCGACCGTGGCAATGTTGGGGCGGCGGTGGTGGTGGTGATGGAGTTTATGGTCGTACGAGTTTCGGCTATCAGAAACGCGGTTATCCAACAAGTCGGACCTGTTCAAGCGGATAGGGCCGTGGCGGTAGGTGGGCATTACCAAAGAAAAGGGCGTGGCTGATAAGTAGACATAGGTTTCGTCGTCGCGTTGATGGGGTGTGGCCGAAGCAGCAGCTGCCACAGCCGCCATGGATGACGTTGACGAGGATGCCGACAGAGATGATCGGGGATGGGGAACGAGGGAAGAAGGATGGAAGGGAGAGGAGGAGGAAGACAAGAAAAAGGATGACTTGGGCGTCTTGCCGAGTGACTTGCGTGATGTTGCCTTGGCCTGAGCGGCTGGACGACGCCGTCGCTTCTGGCTGCTGTCGACATCAGTCACGGTGACCTGTGGAATGGGCTGTGTTGGTGGCGGCTCGACGAGAGGAGGAGGTGTGGTTGCGGCAGTTTTTGAATTCTGCGCCATCCTCTTGATGAAGCTCTGGAAACGCATGGGGTTCTTTGATGGTGGAGAGGGAAAGGGTCCAATCTCGCCGAGGGGCAATTTGGGAGGCTCAGGCATGATATCCTCCTCAGACTCTTTGTTGGCCTTCTCCTCTTCGTCCTCCCTTTCGCGCTCTTCCTGTTCACGCCGCCGGCGCTCCTTGTGCTGGGCAACAGACGAGGCAAAGTAAGCCTCCTCTTCTTCAACGGGGAGCAGGACAGAAACACGAACACCAGCAGCACCAATACGGCTTGGCAGATCTTCCATATGGAAGGGCTCGATGGGTGTCGTGCTGCCATCAGGCTCGTCACGGGTGACGCTCAAAAATAGAGCCTTGGTCTTGGTCCCGGTGCCGCTGATATTTTCTTCGTTGCTTTCAGGCTGAGTAGCCCGAGGAGTGGTTTCTTCCTCCTCCTCTTCATGCTCTTCATCGCCTGGCCAGACCATCTGTGTCGCAATGTGTGGTGGCATGGGAAGAGTTGGCGGCGGGTACGACGAGTCTGTTGGTGGTGAGACGGGCATGGGGACAGTGTTGGAATCGATGAGATTACCTTGGGCATCGACAATAGCATCCTCGGGGTTGAGAGGGCTCACCTGGAGCTCCTCTTCCTCACACTCCAATAGCGTCTCTAAGGGAGGGGCTGTGGTGGATGTGTTGTCGTTGTCAGACTTGGATATTTGAGACTGAGGCTGTGGTTGTGGGCGCTGCAGCTCCTTGATGAGTGCTTGCTCAGCATCAACCAGCTCTTGCTGCTGCTTTTGGCTCTGGGCCTCACGCTTCTCCTTTTCGTCTTGCTCGTCCAGAAGCTGCTTGGCCTTCTTCCTCTCTTCGGCCTCTTCCTGCTGTTTCTGGGCCAGAGCACGACTCTCACGGATGGCCTGCAGCTTTTCAAAGGGCAGAGTCTCGATGACTTCCATGCGGCTGAACAGACGGCCGTTGAAGAGTTCTGTGACGTTGTCAGGCAGAGTCCAACGGGAGCTGCCACTGTTGTTGCTGTTGCTGCCAGAGCTGTTGGAAGCATTGTTGCTACTGTTGCTTGCGCCGGCACTGCTGCCTTCCATCTGGCTTTTGCCGTCAGAAAACGGCTGGCTCTTTGAGCTCACAGCTGCTTGCCGTTCCCGCTTGCGTGCCTTTTTTGAGCGTTTTCGCTGGATACGCAGTGCAGCATCGGGCAGGCCCTTGTTAAGGCGCAAAGGCAGGAAGCGAGTGCCTTGCTTTTTGGGTGAAGGCGGTGATGGAGGTGAAGTGGCAGACACTGCGCTGAATGTCCCGGATGTCCGTGATGTTGGGGCCATAAATGATGGTCGTGGTAATGGTGACGGCGTCGGGCTCATGACCCGCCGTGGCGTGTTGGTTTCTGACGGGACGGCTGATGGTGATGGTGTTGGTGCCGTGCGAGGCTGTGTGAAAGTTGGTGTTGTGCAAACATCTCGGAGACCAGGACCGTCGGCAACATTGGTATCAGCGTTGGCAATGCTGTCACTGTCGACAGTCAAAAATGATGATGACTGCATCGTATTGTTTGTAGATGCAGAAGCAGACCTAGACGAGTCGGCCGTTGGACGGCGCAAGAGGTTGGCCTCTTCGGGCTGGATGGCAAGAGCCTGCAGCAAATCGATGCACGAGCCAGCGTCGGAGTCGGAGTCGGAGTCGAAGACAATGTGGGTGGTGGTGACTTTCGTTGTGCTGTTGCTGTTGCTGGTGTTATTGGCGTTGTCCTTTTCGGTGCCGTCAAGACTGGTTTGGCTGCGGTCGAGGGCAATGCCGCTGTCCTTTTTCGAGTCGGGTTCACCGTTCTGGTCGCGGTAGAGAGGATGGATGTGCGTGTCTGTTTCTGCGGCCTTGGACTTTTCAGTCTTGGACTTCCACGATGGCCGGGTTGCAAAATAAGAAGACACACGAGGCGGTGGAGGAGGAGGGAGCGCTTTGGACAAAATGTTGGATGGTGCACGAGCAGGAAGAGAGGCTCGAGATGACGGCTTGACAATGGAGGCGAGGGGAATAGTAGTGTAAAGAGGCAAAGGAGGAAGAACGGTGGGTGTTTTCGGCAAGGAAGAAGGAGAAGATGAAGACGGTGATGGAGATGCAGGCATAGAAGACGAAGACTGTGATGCAGACTGTGATGCAGACTGTGATGGAGACGAAAGCGTAGAGGACGACGGTGCAGTGTCATGTTGGTCATGGCCATGGTCATGCTGCCATGCAGCGCGGCGCTCACCCTCGGTCGCATCCTTTTGTTTGTCCCTGTCCTTTTTGTCCTCGTCGTCTGCCTTGTTGCTTTTGTTCTGCTGGTCTTGTTTGTCTTTTGCTTTTGGTGCAGTCTCGCCGGTTTGGCGGTTGTGGCGTTTGTCGCCTTCTGCTTGCTGCCCCTTGCTGTTTCCGGCGGCCAGCTGCACCTGCAGTTCTGGGTGCAATTGCTGCACTTGCTGCGATTGCACTTTCCCTGACAGTGACAGCGGTGGGGTCGCGCCTGCCTCGTGCTGCTCTTGTTTTTCTTCCCTTCCTGCTTCTTTCGCCTTTTCTGGGACCCCTTTGACGCTCCTGCCCGATTTTCTTTGTTCTGCGCCTGCCTGTTCTCGTGAACGGCTGTGGCTCTGTTGGCTGTATTGTTGTTGGGGCTGCTGTTGGTTGCTCTTGCCGTTGCCGCTTTTGGCCCCAAGACTCCCTCGTCTCCCTTGACTGAGTTGACTGCGCTGGCTCCCTTGGCTGCTCAAACGGCGGTGCGACTGCTGGTGTGGTTGGCTCTTTCTCTTTTTGTCGACTCTGTCGGAACGCTCGCTTTTGCCTCCTTTGTCAACCTTTTTCGTTCTGCTATTTTTGCCGCTTTGGTCGCTTTTGTCGGTGCCGTTGTCTTTGTCCTTGTTTGTTTCGGACTCAATCTTGGCCCGGTCAATTGAAATCGAATTCGACCGCCGCGCCGGCCGGGCGCCCGCAAGTCGCGCCGCATTTCGTGGTGGAACTACAATCGGCTGTGGAATCCGTCGATTTTTCCTGCGCGGGATTTGGGGAGGCATGTCTGCGTCTGCATCTGCGTCTGCGTCTGCGCCTGCGTCTGCGCCTGCGTTTGTGTTTGTGTTTGTGTCGTTGTTAGCAATCTGCGGGAGAAGAGTGTAGACTGTGTGTTGAGCGGGCAGCGGGAACCGTCCGATGATGGCGCTTTCTGTGCTTCCTGGCCGCTTCTTGTTTGATATTGTGTTTGCTGTGTTTGCTGTGTTTGCCGTGTTTGCCGTGCTCGTCGATGCGTTTGTTCGGTGGCTTGGCAATATCCGATCAAACGTCGTGGCCTCAATGGTCCTCACGGTTTGAACCGTTCTGGCCGACTCGCTGCCCTCGTCCATGCGCAGACGAAGACTGCTGGCTGCCGCTGCGGCCGCTGCGGCCACGACCGCCTTGATGCGGTCAATCTCTTCTTGGCTCAGTTCGTGGTTGACATTGTCTGTAAGTACGCGCTCGGCCTGTGGTGTCGTGATGCTGATGCTGCTGTCGGGGTGGAAGATGGTGCTACTGCTGCTGCCAGAACTGCCAGAACTGCCAAAACTGCAGGAGCCGCCGCGGCTGCCATATCGACTGCGATGATGATGGCCTCCACTCACAGTGCTTTCTCGACTGCTGGGCGTGCTGCCTCGACTGTCGCCACTGCTCAACAAGGCGCTGCTGGTGCCAGTATCGCTGTGTCGTTTTCCATTGCTGCTGCTGGTGCTCTTGCTATGAAGAAACCGGTCGTCGGTCGGCGGTACGGCTTCGTCGGCAATCAATGACAGCCGGCCAGGTGAAGAAAACAGCTTCCGGATGCTGAAGCTGTTCCGTGACGGCATCGTGACGGAATTGGCGAGATATTCGAATGCACGGACAGTCGTGGGAGAGACAGCGAGCAACAAGGAGAGACAAGACTGGGAAATTAAGGACTGACAAGACTGACAGCTTGCTAGGATGTGCAGAAGTGATGTGATGCCGATGATAGGATAAAGGAGCGTGAAAAAGAGAGAGAAAAAAGCAAGAGAGAGGATGGGTTCGTCAACAAGCGGCCGAACCCCAAGTTACATTGTTGTTTCTGAAGAGACAGGTCTGGGAATCAATATGGAGACGAACCGGAGACAAAATAAATTGAGTTCTTGAAGGGGAACCTGGGAAACCGAACGGGGAAGTGCGCAGCCGGGGAAAGCAATATAAAAGAGCAAAAAGAGGAAAGGGGAGAAGGCCAGTATTGACAGTGTGGATAGTGTCTAGGTGGATCTATGTTACTCACAATGATCGTGTATGTGTACAGGGAGAAGGAGGGTTGGGGGAGCCAGCAGGAGGCAGAGAGGGGGGGGGGGGGGGGGGTTAAAATAAAAATAAACAAATATAGAGACACTGTCGGGAGGCTTTTTTGGCGGTTTCAAACGAACGACGATGTTATTCTGACTCCGGGCAGTGTTGTCGTAAAGGGAATAGAAGGGCGGCAACCGTCAAGACAGACAATTTCGAGGGGATAACTACAAACAAGGCGGAAGATAAACAAGAGGCAGAAAATAGAACCCATAAAGTGATTATGGCCCAAGATTCACTATTATGAAATGGCAATAAGAGAAAAAAAGGTAGTCAGTAGGAAACAGCGGAAAGAGGGCCAAAAGGCCGACCAAGAAGCTTACAAAGTTTGTGTTACAAGCCCAGGGAGCAGCCGAGTAGCTGAGAGGCAGAAGCGGCACGGAGGTGCGGTTGACTCGAAAGACATATTCAAAATGGGGGGAAACCAAAAGAGTCAACCAAAATAGTCCATCGGGGACCAAGGTGATATAGCGATAAATTATCGTCAAAATTAAACCGTTAAATAGTACAGATAGAGGTTTTCCATTATGGGTAGGAACGATGCAGGGAGATACACAAGAAGGCACGAGTTGGGGGAAGGAGCAAAAGGGTAACTGACAGGCGACACTCGACGGGCAACGACCGACGACTTTGAAGAGGAAGGGGCGACCGTCGGACAAGAGACAGCCCCAAGAGTCCAAGAATCGCCCCAAGAAATGCGAATCGTCGTGTGTGCATATATCGCACAGGACACAGAAACTACAGATGCACAAGAAGTAGGAAGCAATATGTTGTATTACTGTCGCCGACTGTTCTGTGCTGCCCTCCTTTCCCTACTATTCCACTCCTGCATGTCGTACGGGATGCAAGGGTGCCATTTTGCCCCCCCCCAGACCCCCGGCCTAGTTCTTTCGTTGCTCGCTGATTATGTTGATTTAGCTGACCTACAGGACTTGAATCCGCTCATCCCTGCAGGTTGCACAAGAAATGGCCGGAGGGACAATGTACGTTGACGAGCAGTCATCGTCTCTGATCTGGTGTTGGTGATCTGTTGGAGAATGGGGAAGGAGTGATCATAGTGAACTGGAATGGCTTACACGGCCACGAAAGGAAAGAGTGCCCGTCTGTGCCCCACTTGGGCTCAGCTGTCTGTATTGTAGCGTGCCTCGCGTGCTTGCCCGCCAGGATAAGCCTACAATACGGCTTCAGCTAAGGCAATAAAAGCTTCATTTCAGCAGGGCAGCCGTCGTTTGAATTTCAGCTGCTCTCCGCGACATGAATAGTCATATATACATATTGAAAATGCTCGTTGAATACTGTATAATAGACTGGCGTACCGTTATTGATTGCGTTGTAAAAAATTGATGAGAAAAGTGAGGTTAACCGCCTGTAATCAGGGCTCCGTTCTCTTTTTGCTGATTTTCTTTTTTTCGTTATTTTCCACCCGTATCTCACTCAACTTGGAACAAAAGTGACAGTCTGGGCACAAAGGCTTTCATTCATGTCACTCATTTTCGACTCCCGGATTGAACGTATACCAACACCCTCAGCTATTGCCTCGTTTGTTTGTCTTGTGTCGTCCTCTCTGCCTACATCAAAACTATTGACAGTGACCGGCAGACAGCTTTTCGGTTTCCCCAGCGAGTGAGCTATCTCTGGGATGTCGTATGTCGTCACTCGTAGAAGGGCAGAGTGCAACGGTGCACATATGCAGTGCTTGCGCTCTTTTCTGATCCTTTGCTTCCCCTTTTGGGTCAGCTTGCGTGGATTTGTGTATTTCTGTATTTCTGTATTTCCGTCGCTCTGTCTTTCTACCCAAGCTCAGTTTGTATCTCTTTTTTGGATCGGTTTTGAACCATTTGGATCGGTTGAGAGCCAACAGAAGACCAGCAGACAACCAGACTAACATTGAACCACATCACACCATCTCTGGAGCGGGCCGTGGCTGGGTTGCGTCTTGGGGGTATCTTGAGGAGAGTTTTCTGGTTGCTTCGGCGGGTGTTATTTTTGTGGTTTCTTTGCGTGTTGTAGCGGCAGCTCGTTTATTGGTCTGGGCTGTGCTCTATTTCAATCTACGCGCGCCTGTTCTGCCGTCAAGTGCGACTTTGATGTGAATCGGTTTTGCGGCGGCTGTTCATGAATGTATTGACATTGACGAATGTCTTGAGTCCCGATTGTTGGCGATGGCAAAAATAGAAATGGCACACCAAGCAAGCCTAAAAGAAAAAGAATGAGAGACAATTGCACATCGAACGCATAGCACGCATCGCGGAGAAGAACACGACATACTGCCAGCTGTCTTTCGTATTGAACGCCAACGCCAGCAGAGAAATGAGGTGCGTACCCGGCTATGCATACAATAGAATCATGCAGTGGACAGGCGTGAATGCAGACAGCCGCTGCCCACTTTCCGACATTGACATCGACAACGATGATTCGTTTTTGAGCGTCCTGGTCTTCTGAAGACCAACAGGCTCGATACTGGCATCAGAAAGCAATGAGTATTGTTCTAGAAAAGCGGTGTACTTTTGTTTTGTGTTTTGTTGTTCTTTTCTTCCCGATATTTGTTCCCGACAATATAGTCAACCATGCTCATAGTAGTTTTTCCTAGCTACATAATATTTGGACCAAATCTCGCCTATCCTTCAGCTTGGCAATTCCCACGAGCCCACTCGACGGCCACCGACAGCCACCGACAGCCAACCGACGTTGTCCCTATACCAACGTGCACACAACACCATAGCTCTCTCTGTACACGAACTCTGTACATGATATTTGTATTCTTTCAGATTTTCTGTGCTTCTGTGATGCCTGTCATCCCACCCATTGCACGGTTCACACGGTTCAAGCAACCTTTTCTGGTTTTTGTATCACAGCATAGGGTGAAATGAACGGGCTTGTTGGACAAACGTTGGGGCAGAAATGGGGGGAAGAGATGGGGGGAAATGGAGGTGGCATGATAGGGCACGGCTGGTTTTGAACAGGCCGCAGCCTTTTGTAACTCTTTGGCAATGGTTGATGTTCAGTCCCCAATATTGAGGAGCTCATATTGAAAGGTGCTACTATTGTGAGGCCGTGATCTCTAGGAAAGAAAGATGAAGTAATATACCGGAGAGATTCTGCCAAACATCTTTTTAGCTCCTCTGCCGACCTCACACCACTCACTCTTTCTGTTTCTTTTCACGGCCGTAAATAAGACAGCCACGGTTGTACAACAGGGGCTCTCATCTGCCTTCCCACCCTCTCAAATACACCACCTTGAGTTAATACGCGAGCCACGTCGAGCCAGACCAACGGCGTCCGTGGGGGAGAGAATTTGGTGGTGTTAATCTCTGTCGTTTCTTTTCTCAGCAGGGAACCCATAGCTTCTTTAAGCGAGGGCGTGTTCCTCTGGTGTACGATGAGGTGCAGCTTAAAACAAAAGGATGAACAAAGATCTCTCTTCCATAAAGAGTATTACTCGCGGTCTTTACGGTGTTTTCCTTTTTATTCTATCGCTGTTTCTCATTCCAGAACGTTGGACTTCATTTTGATTATTTGATACTGTTCTCGAAGTAGTGGCAGATGGTCATCGTTTCTCCATTCAAGAAACAAGTTGACATTCACTACGTTGCTGCCGAAACCGCTCATCTTCCTGATTACACGTGCAAGCCACCCTCGCCTACCGAATCGCCGCTCATTTGCACAGATGGTTTTGTGGCTTGTAAGGCGTTTTCTTTTTCTTTGTAAAACAAAGTAGATATACGACATCGTCTTGTGCTTTGCCAGCCAGTCAGACAACGGCGACGCCTCTTTTTGTTGTCTGTGGGTTCGTATTAAAGGCGGGGCTTACAAGAGCCGGCCAGAAGCCGTTCCGAGCAACAGATAATAGGGTGAGCTGCCCCCGGAGAATTACGAGCCTGATATATGAATATGCAGTCCCTAACCTTGGTCTGCACATTTGTCTGCACTTGTCGTGAGGCTGAAACGACTACAAGGAACGGCGAATACGAGGAATATATGCATGGGACAGGAAGAAAGGAAGCAAAGAGTGTAAAGAAAAAAAGTTTTGTATTTTTAATCGTGAATAAGTACATGTCCCTCCAGTTCCCAGTTCCCAGTTCCCAGTTACCCAGTTACCCATCCGGTTCCCATCCCGAGTACCCGTGTTCCCGTCCAAGCGCCATCCTGTACCTGTAACGCCAAAAAGTGAAAGAGATATAGAGAGAGAAATAGAAAAATAAGGAGGTGTCTAGAAGAGAGATAGGAAATATAGGAAAGAGGGAAAAAATCTCAAAAGATCCGGAACGCCGTATCCTCTATCAGACATAGGGAACTGTGAAGTGGATAGGTAGGGGGGTGGGGATAAGAATGGGAGGGGTTTCTGTGAAGTGGGGAGCCTGGACATAGGAGATGGAAAAGATAAATAAAGAAACCAGGACGACTTACCAGTAACGCCCTCTTGTCCGGACTCCAAGCGCCCCTGCCGAGTTCGCCAAGAAAAGACGAAGAGATGGAGAGTAGGAAATAAGAAAAGGTAGGAAAGGCACGAAACAAAAAAAAACAAAAAAAAACAAGAAATAAAAAGAAAGAAATCAGCCAATGGGCACCAGACTCCACCAAACCGTAAACTCCTGTATCCAAGAAACTCCATAGTAAAAAAACGATCCGTTTATATGGCAAGGCTCCCCCTGCCCTGAAAGCTGCCGAGGAGCTGATGTGTTGTCCAGGAGGAGGGAAAGAGAAACGAAAGAAATCAAAATAGAGAACAGCTGCCCCTGTCTCGTATTTTCTCTGCTTGCGTATTCGTTTTTCTCTTTCCCGGAAGGATTCTGGAAAAGAAGGATCAACGCTGCATATCCTCGGTCCCGACTGGCAGGAGGGGGCAGGGGGGAAAAGAAAAAAGAAGAAGACGAGGAAGACAGAGAAACGAAAAGGAAGACATTCGAAAGGGGAAAACAAAAATAAAGACGGCAGACTGCAGCTGAAGCAAGCCACCTCCTTTTCTTCTGCTACCTCCATAGTTTAGTCTCTCCACCATTCGTCGTCGTCACCCTCGCCCTCGTCGGCGGCAAACTGCATATGCCGCGCCGTCGACGTGGCCAGGTAGCTGGCAGCCGCGTGCCTGGGCGTGAAGGCAAAGTGAGCAGCGATGCGGTCGTTGTCGTCGTTGTCGTGGTCGCAAAAGGTGTGGTGGTCATGGCCATGGCTGAACTCGTCCTTTGAGTGGACATCGACACGCTCGCTAAAGGGGCGCCCCGAGAAGATGTCGCGGTCGTCGTCGTCGGTGTCGATATCTTCACCCAAAGACTGGTAGCGAGACTTTCTGTTTAGAGAAGAAGCCACACCACCGCCGCCACTACCGCCGCCAAAGCGGAATAGACGGCGCACACGGCGGGGCGGGGTGTAGACACGAGGCTGGCCCTGGTTCCAAGAGAGAGCCGGGCTCGGAGGAGCGTGGCTTTTGCCGTCGCCGCTCGATTTAAAAGCAGACGATCCCTTTTTGAGAGTGGTACGGGTGCCTTGCTTACAAGCCGACCAGGCGGCGCTGGTGGCGTGTTTGGCATGGGCAAGCGACGAAGAGACGACAGAGGTGGCCGTCGAGTAAGACGAAGAGCCGGTCGATGACGAGATGGACAGTGACTGGCTCTTGTGGCTCTTGTGGCTTTTGTTGGTTGAGCCGGTGCTGGCCGGCTTGAGTGTGAAGGACATCATGTTGGGCGCAGTGGTGCAGTAGATGTATATAAAGTGATTGAGGAAAAGGGGCAATGAGCGATAGTGAGAAGTGAAGGGTTCGTAGAGATATCGTAGAGTGTGTAGTTTGTAGTTTGTAGTGATCGTGTAGAGTCGTAGATCAATCGTGAGCAGTCGTAACAAGTTAAAATGTTGTCTTTTTTGTGAGATATTTTTCCTGTATGAATAAAAACGAATGACTGGAGATTGAGTAATCTCTCCTGATTGATGAATGGGAAGAGAAAAGAAAAGATCGCACAATCCAGAGACGGAATTGCTCTGCTCTGCTCTGATGCTCTGATCTTCTTCCTGCTTTTCCCCTTAATTCAAACGATACATCGTCTGCTATATATATTCGAATTGTGTGCACATCACGAAACACGGTATGCACTCCTCGACACTGCAAATTCTCACGCATCTCACTGGGCGTGAAATGCATTCCTGCGTTGCCCGCCTCTTACATGGCTTTAGCCCCCAGGACACGCGGACTGATCTTGGAGTACTTCTAACCAGCCAGCCGATTCAATGCACGCGCCATCTAAAGAGACTGACAGAGACATTTGCTTTCTTTTTGGGCCTCTTCTACAGCGCTTCTCACGCGTTCTGGCCATCAACCTATGGCCGGCCCGCGGGTTGGTGAGAAATGTGGGAGGTCGCTGCATTCCAGTGCCGCGGAGACCGGACTGGCTTTACTGGCTTTTGCTGGGCGAAGGCGCATCAACGACGCCAGCAAAGGGGGCTGTCTCATTCCACGCAGTCGATCCAGCCTCAGGCGAGTCGAGCCAGCCTTGCCAGAAGGTCGAAGTGCTGCAGTGTGGTTAGTTGAGTACACTAAGAAGGAGAGAGCTGAAACGCGTGTTGAGGCTATTGATGATATTGATTTTCATTCCACGTCTTGGGACTGCCTCGCGGGAAAATGCACCACATCACGCACTTAACATTAACACATACACTTTACATCTTGCATCTTACACCTGTCTGCATATTTCCCTCAAGGGCGGCGAACTGCTTCAACTGGCCTCCTTTCTGAGAGGCGTTGTAAGTAAGAACAACTAATCGGACATCGCATGTCAAGGGTCGCCACGTGCTGGATAGCCCGCCGTGACAGCCTCCTAGAGCTCGTCATCGTCGTCGCTATCCATCCCGCCCCGGCCTCTGGCAGCTCCGTTGCCCCGCGTGTTGCCCTCCTCCTCTTCGTCGCTCTCTTCTTGCTCGTCCGACATGAACGGCACAAACGTAAAGTGCAGCCACTGCGTGTTGTTGCCGCCGCCGCCGCCGTTTCCTAGCCCAGACGCGCCTGTAGGACCATTGCCGCTGCCACTGTCCATCTCCACCATAAACTGCAGACTCAGCACGCCCTGCCCGTCGCCCCGGATGCTTACTTTGCTCGCCAGGCGCATCGCCTCCGTGGCCGACTTGACCAGGTCAAACTTGAAGCTCTGCGACCAGCTTTCGCGCACCGAGATGGACTCGAACAGGCTGCGGCCGCGGGAAAAGTCGACACTGGCGCTGCCGAGAGGACCGTGACTTGATAGTCTCAAATAAGGTTCGCGAGGGGTGACGGTAAGCGTCAACAGATTGGGCGAAGCGGGTGCGAGCTCGACGAGTGCGTCCAACAACCAGCGAGGCTGCATAATCATCTTGAACATCAAATCGTCACGGTCAAAGGGAATGGCCTCGAGCGCTTCGGGCACGTATGTGGCGAGGTTGCACGTCGTCTTGACAGAGGCTTCCTCCAAGATGATGCCAAAAGGCGCGCCCTCTTCGGCGTACGAAATGCTGCATGTGCCCGGCATACCCAGAATCTGGTGACTGAACGCGTCGGTTGCCTGCTTGCCTGCATTTGCGTTTCCGTTATTATTGTTCCCTAAACCGCGGCGGTAGCCATCCGGATCCTGCTTGATTTGCCGCGAGGGTGCGTCCGTGACACCGAATATTTGGAGGGCTTCGAGGAAGGCTGGCAGTGAGATTTGGAATGTTGCAGGGAGGGGTTCGTCGTCATCGTCTTCTTCGTCGTCATCGTCACCAGTAGTCCCTCTGGCGCCACCGCGGGGAAGATTGAGGGAATAGGTCGCAAACATGTTTCTGCCGATCGATGCCATGCCTGTGGATGTTAGCATGTGCCACCAAGTATATTTTGAGTGTCCGTAGAGCTGGCCTCACCCTGCATGACCCGTGTGTGGTCGGCAATGAACTTGATGCCGTCGTCCGAGATCTCGACGTGCACCTTGTTGGCGAAGCTGACGCAGCGGAGAAGTTGGTAGATGGGCCGGGTCGAGGTGGCCATCGCCCGGAAGAGAGGAGGAACTTGCGTGTCGAGGTCCATCGTGGATGCTTCGAAAGGTTCGAGCTGAGATTGGTTGTGGTTTTGTGTGTGGGAGTAAGTAGAGAACGACGAGCGCTGAACGTGATGAGGAAAAAAGCAAAGGTGGTAGATATAGATGTATGCGATGAGAGTCGCAGAAAGTGGCAGTAGAAAGACAGTAAACAACCAACAGAAAATCAACAGAAAATCAACAGAAAGTCAACAGAGAATCAACAGAAACGCCGCTCTATATCAACTATGATACAGTTTATTTTGATACCCTTTTCTTTCCCTTTGTATATGGCCAGCTGAGCTTCTTCTCTACTCGGCTCGGCCTCTTGCTTTTGTAGATAGTCGGAGTATGCTGGGTCTAGACGTAGACGCCCACCGCGCAGAACATGTAGACAACGCCGATCCTAGAAGAGAACTGTTAGCAATGGCATCCCCTGAAGGTAAAGAAGAGGTCTGTCTATCGACTCAACATACGCAAGCGCCAATGATGCAGGAAGACCAAAGTAGGTGATGCCGGCGAGTGACCGCTCTGGATATTGTTAGCTTTTGTTCGAGCTCCAACAACGACAGGAAAGACGAGGAACTGCACGCACTCAACAGGAAGCTGCCCGTCAGACCGAAACCAGCAACCAGCAGCAGAAATCCCACCCAGAACTGGCTTCCCTTGTCGACAGTAGGTGAGAAGGGACTGCCCGACGCAGTTTGCCAGAGCTCATGCAGCGAAGAATCCATGTAGTAGATGGTGCGGGTTGTGAGGAGGGGAGGAAAACGGTGGTCGAGGAGATGCGAAAAGAGTGGCGGAAGAGAAAAGTCGGGCGTCGAGATGGAGACTGAGGAATGTCGTGAGAATGTACAAATCCACAGTGGAAGGAGGAAGTGTGGAAGCTGCGCCCAGGGGAAACGGGGAAACAGAGGCCAGCAGTCAGTTAGAGCAACAGTAGCTTCAATGCGCGGCGCGAGGCCTGCCGTGCGAGGAAAGTACACGTTCACGTCCAGGAACAGACTAGCGTGTTTCTGGGCGTCGCTCTTTCCCTTCTCAAAGTGTGGAGACAGTTGCACGTGATGTGATTAGTCACACATGCCTTTGAGGGGCGCGTCCACTCTGCGCCACTCCACTGCCGTCATTTTGCCTCTGCTAACCGCAAACCGAGCGATTCACCTGCTAACGCCTGTCAACTTTGAGCTTGACAAGCTTGAATCGCGGCTTCAACTTGAGTACCTATGAAGAGAGGGCGCACAGCACAGCCATCGATTCCGACACAACCAACCATGGATCCATCAGATCTAGAGGCGGCAGACGCCGTCTCCAAGGTGGAAGATAGTCTGTCTACATTTTTTTCCTATGATTTTTCACTTTCGCATCCCACTAACATCACCCGAATTAGATGCCAAGCGCAAAGCCAGCGAAGACCCGACGTCACCGGCCGAAGCAAAACGGATCAAACGCAGCGACTCCAGCGAAGCAGCTGATGTGAACGAGGTGGCGGACTTGGCCGAGTCAGCAGCAGAAACGAAAGCGACGTCAGCCGACAATAACGGAGACGAGGACTTGAATGACAAAGATGCGCCGAAAGCCGAAGCCGGCGCATCGTACGGCGACGAGGCCACGGAGATCGACGAGAAGAAGGAGGGCGACGGTGGCGATGCAGATAAGAACGGGGATACAAACGGCACTACCAACGAAGACGACGGCACGGAAAAGAAGCCTCTCACCAAAGCCGAGATGAAGCCGATCCCGTTCCCCGAAAAGCCGGCCGTCATCGAAGAGCGCAACGGCGAGATCGAGTTCCGCGTGGTCAACAACGACGGCGCCAAGGACAGTTTCATTATTATGACCGGCCTCAAGAACATTTTCCAAAAGCAGCTGCCGAAAATGCCAAAGGACTACATTGCGCGTCTCGTCTACGACCGCACCCATCTGTCGATTGCCATTGTCAAGAAGCCGCTCGAGGTCGTCGGCGGCATTACCTACCGGCCCTTCCGCGACCGCAAGTTTGCCGAAATCGTCTTTTGCGCCATCTCCTCCGATCAGCAGGTCAAGGGCTACGGTGCACATCTCATGTCTCACCTCAAGGACTACGTCAAAGCCACGAGCCCCGTCATGCACTTTCTGACCTATGCCGACAATTACGCTATTGGCTATTTCAAGAAGCAAGGTTTCACCAAAGAAGTGACGCTTGACCGGTCCATCTGGATGGGCTACATCAAAGACTACGAGGGCGGCACGATTATGCAGTGTACGATGCTGCCGCGCATCCGCTACTTGGAAATGGGTCGCATGTTGCTCAAGCAGCGCGAATGCGTCCAGGCCAAAGTACGCGCCTTTTCGAAATCCCACATTGTGCACCAGCCGCCCAAGGAGTGGAAACCAGGGCCGGACGGTGTACAGCCGATCGATCCGCTGACGGTCGAGGCCATACGCGCGTCAGGCTGGTCCTCAGACATGGACGAGCTGGCACGGCAGCCGCGGCACGGCCCCAACTACAACCAGCTGCTGCACCTGCTCAACGACCTGCAGAACCACCAGAGCGCATGGCCCTTCTTGGTCCCCGTCAGTCGCGACGACGTGGCCGACTACTACGAGGTGATCAAGGAGCCGATGGACCTGAGCACCATGGAGTCCAAGCTGGAAGCCGACCAGTACGCAACACCCGAAGACTTCATCCACGATGCAAAGCTCATCTTCACCAACTGCCGCAAGTACAACAGCGAGAACACGCCGTATACGAAATCGGCCAACAAGCTGGAGAAGTTTATGTGGGTGCAGATCAAAGCCATTCCAGAATGGTCTCACCTGGATCCGTGATCTCTCGCAGCTGCTACTTTCTTTCTTTCTTTTTTTTTGTTGTGTTTTTTTTTTCTCGGCATTTTTGCTTCTACTGTTTAACGAGCGTGCATTGATTTTTGCTACTATCTCCGTTGTTCCTGTTCTATTTTTTCTTTCTTTTTTTCGCATTACTGCGCGGTCATCAGCCTGGAGGATGGAGATTTTATACCCAGCCGTGAAAGAGGGACGGGTGTTGCATGGCCACGACAAAAAGGAGCATATCACCGGCTGGTTGAAATGGGTAGGATATCTGGCGGCGTTTTACAGTGTTTTTGCTAGGCTTTAGATGTCCGGAAATATTCAAATATCAAAATCATAACAGTGAATCACTGTAGCAAACCCGCATCACTGGCAATGTTTGTGTGTGGTAGGTTCGAAGATAATCTGCGATTCCAAGCTATTTGTCTCGTGTAATGACGATAAACCAGCGTATATTATCCAGCGTGCATAAGAGAGAGCGGGCACAAGAATTGTACGATAACCAGGAAGCGAAATTCAGCGGTACAAATAGAAGTAAAGGCGTAACGTAACGCCTGTCTTGAAAGGGATAATGGTCGACCATCCAGAATTGGGCCGTGAAGAACAAAATGGGGGGAATAAGAGAGATAAACATGACCCAGGAAGGAGGAGAAGTGTAAACAAAACCCATAAAGAAAAGAATACCAACAAGCTGAAAAGAAACACCTTAAAACTCCTCGCCATAAATAAGAAAATGAGGCAGCGAGACTGGCATTCAATGCAGCTCTGGTTAAACAACGCCGGCACCCCCAGATAAAATGTGACGTGACAAAGATAGTAATACGCGAACGAAAGACTGAAAACAGAACAGGTAGATTCACACGGTTGTGTGTTCAGAAAAGTCAAAGAAAAAGAGAGAGAGAAAAAAACGAGGCGCAAGGAGGAAGGGGGAAGGATGGGCCATATTACTGGCTTGGAAGCCGCAGAGTGGAATACGTCCGGCGAAACATGGCGGTTCTATCACGAGCTCTACCCGTCGACGGTGAGGGCGTTGTTGCAGTGGGAACGTTTGAGGCTTCACTCAGTTCTGGCAACTCATCTGGAGACGAGCCGCCATCCATCGTCTCGCGCAGAATGCCGCGAAGGGGTTCCGGGACGTCGTTCCAGTTTCCTTGCGGTGCTGAAGTCATGATATGCAGCGGAACATTGTTGAGGTTCTCCAGCCCGTTTTCCCCCGGGACTGCGTTGGAGAATGTCATTCCTATGCCTCCAATACCGCCAGAAGAGAAGATTAAACTTGAGCTTGAATCTGGGCGCAGACCGGCTGTCTGCGTGGCTTGCGTCGTGTACTGCGAGTGCACAAAAGGCAGGTCGGCATTGTGGCCTACCATGTTGAGATTTCCGGTTTCAAGTGCATTTTTAAGCCACTGCTCCCAGTCCTCGTCCAGTGGCTGCGAGGTGTCACCTGCATTGTGGGCAGCCACGCGCTCTCTAAGCCGTTGGTTCAGCTGGAGACCGACGCTTTGCGTGACGACACCGTCGTCGCTGTCTTCCTGGTTGCCGCTCTCAGCATCGTTCATGGTCTCGTCCTCTTCGCCCAGGGTGATGTCAAAGCCTGCCACAACTGTGGGTCGTAAACCGAGTGAGGGAAGGGCCGCCGCCGTTGTGTTTGCGTTGGTATTGGCGCTGGCGCTGGCATTGGCGTCGACGTTGACGTTGACGTTGACCGGACAATCTTCCGCCTGCCCTTCTCGTCTTGCGTAAACCATGGCGGGATGCGAGCTGGGGAGCAACGTCACACAGTTGTTGATATCGAACGGTCGGCTTCCGGTCTCTTGGTCCTCCTTGATCTCGGGATGGCGGTAGTCGGGCATTTCGTCGGCGGCCGTGTCGAGGATGGTAATGTTCTGCTCTTTTTCATAGCGCTCCTTGGCCCAGAGCGTGCCTTCCCATTTTGTCAGATTGGCAATCTCAGAGGGCGTGAGGCGGAGAGCATCAAAGGCGCGGAACAGGCGGCGGTGCCAAGGCCAGCGGCTCAGGCGGATACGATGGATGGGGTGGCAGTAGTCAAGGCCCGGGTACTTGGCCTCTTGCGTATCCAGATGGCCGTAGAATGAGTGGACCTCTTGACGAACTTCGAAGACGAGAAAGCGAGTCAGAAGTCCAGAGAAATTTGGCGGGTCAGATGTCTTTGGCCGTGGAAGTATGTGCTCGTAGACGAGCTGGTCGATCGCAGGACGCTTCATTGGGGCGAGAAAGGATGGATGGTGTGGAGCGTGATGCGTGTTAAGTGATGCGAGAAAGGAAAGAAGAGAATAAGAGTTGACAAAAAAAAGAGAAAGGAAGATAAACGACCGCGAAACAAGCTGCCGTTCTTGCGCCCAAGCTTAAATAAGAATTCCGCGCAGTCGGCCGTTGTTGGAAGTTGTACCCGTTACCTTTCGTTGAGTGACTTTGGCCGCAACCGTCGAGCTCAAAGAGCGGTGAAATTGGGGCAAAGTTAGAAGAAAGCAAAAAGCCTTGCAGTGCGCTGAGCCGGGGTTGCGAAACTTGTGGCCTGGGCAAGATTGAAAAGAACGATCGCCGCCTCTTTTTTCTTCTTTCCCTTTCCTTTCGCCTTTCCGTTACCCCTTACTCGCCCTGCTTTTTCTTGGGGTAGCTGTTTCTTCTCTTCGTTTCTTGCCTCGTGATTTGATGGATTTGGTGGCAGTGTCGCCTTGTTGCGTATGGGATGCTGTTTGGTTTGACTTGTCTCGGCTGAAAGGTGGGAAAAGGTGCACTTATTTGACTGGTCTATACAATGCCAGCGAAACCGTGTAAGTGCACGCAGCAGGTGCGTCTTGTCCTTGTAGCCTGTACAAGGAGAGTGGGGCAGCTCGAGAGGAAAAGAGAGGAGGAGGTTTGAGCGGGGGTTCTTTTCTCTTTTTTTTGTCTGTCACAGGTGGTGTCAGCCAGCCAGGGCTCTGCTCTTGGGTTAGGCTGCCAGGGCTGTGGACAATGATGAGTGATGGATGATGACAGATGGTCGACGACGGGAGTGTCGGCGAGTGACAGCGACGAAATGGCAGCAGCTCGTGGAAAGCGTCGTAATAGGTATCTAGCTACTTTTAACGACCTTGTGTTGTTGGCTGTTGGTACGTTGGCGAAGAGACTAGTGAATCGGTGCAAGAAGCTCAACAACTCGTGTCCCGTGACGGTACCCTAACTAGAGGGTCAATAATCGGTGACCGGTAATGTGAGGGCGAAGTGAGAGATGCGAGAGAAGAGGAAGTGCGCTGAAAATTGAAAAGCTCGAAGATTTGAGAAATCTTGAGTGAGACGCGGGCGATGCCAAAGTATTTAAATGCAATCCAAGAAGAGAAACACGATCCAAAAATGAAGCACTTTGGGTGGCCGGGGGAGAAGAGTGGCGGAGGCAAGAGAAAAAGAAGATGACAACAATGAGGCTGTTGAATGCGGAAATGCGAATGTGACGGGGTTGCGCGGGAGCCTGGACGAGCTTTATAAGACAAGTGATGACACGAGATCAGGTCCGGCTTTGGCGTTCTTTGGCTTTGGGTTTCTGGTGAGGCGGAAGTCTTATGTAGGAAGGAGGGACGTGGAGAGGCGTGACTGGGTTGCTGGCCGGGTAGTGCGGTCTAAACGGTCTGAAAGGTCTGAATGGTGGAAATGGCCGCCTTGTATTGGGCTGGTCGTTGTTATTGTTGTCGCGGCCTTGCGGGTTGTTTGGTTGTCTGGCCGTGAACTGGGTATACGATGATAGTACACAGTTTGCGGAGGGGAGACGGCGGGGGGGAGAGAACAAAAAGTGAGAGAAAGGAAGAAGGAGGAGAAGAAGCAAGAGGTGAGGAGAGAGCAGGTGAAAAGGGACACGAAAGAGTTACGACGCAACGAAACGAAAGGAGAAGGAGCGTGTCTGCTGCTGGCACGTGTGGCAGCATGGGGACTGCCTCTCGGCTTTCTCTTCTTTCTCTTTTTTTTTTATCACGGAAGGAACGAAGAACGAGAGAAGCGAGATGGGAAAGAAGAGAAACAAAAGCTGGGCCTGGGAGCGAATCAGGAACAAATCAGGAAAGAGCATCTTGGGTCAGGCCCCCGGCCTGGGCCTCGTTGGCCCCGGCCTGGCCTGGCCTTACTGTCGTTATTCGATCTTTCCTTTCTTTTCTTTTTTTCTTTTTTCTTCTTTTTTTCTTCTTCTTTTTTCCTATTTTTTCTATCTCTTCTCCCACGGAAGGTACGCCCGACCTGCAGGCCAACCGAAAACACGATCCCTCGTCTTCTTGTCCCCTTGTTCTCTTTCTTCCTGTCCTCTCGTGTCTCATACTCCGATCGTCTCTGTCCCTCCTTCCTCGTTTCTGCCCCTCGTTATGTGGATGCATAAACTCACTATGGCGCACCCTACATAACGGGAAAGAGCGTTCGGCATCAAATGACTGCAAAATACGGCGTAAGGCACACAGATACAGGGGTACAGACATAGTTCACACCATAAAATATAACGAAATGCGCATTGGCGAGCACGCGGCAGCACCACAGCTGTTCCGGTGTGTCTTGTCAGGTTTGTCTATCTGTCTATCGTCTCTCTCTCTCTCTCGTCTTCCTGTCTCTTTATTTGGTCACTGCTCATGATATGGTGGTGTGGATGCCAGCTGTGGATCCTCCTTCCCTCCCAACAGGGCTAAGCATCATGCCGTGTAAGAGGACTGGGGTTTCGTGGTGGGAGGAGGGAAGGAGAGAAGAGAGGGGCAGACACGCACGCACAATAGGACAATAGGAAAGAGAAAAAGAGGAACATGGAAAAGTGCGCAAGCAGACAAGGAAATAGGAGCTCAGAAGAAAATGTGTCGCAAAGGAAGGAGTGACCACCAACCAGGGGGCCAGCGAGGCAGCGAGACAAGTAGCTCCTTCAAATAGAAAGGGGAGAGAACGACATGTACCAAGATGTTAAGGACGTGCCCTCGAGCCAGCCGGCTTTTGGGGTTTTGGGAGGGAAAGAGAGACATGCCAGAAAGACATCTCACGAAAGGACATAAGTATTGCGTCCAGAAAGAGAAAGAGACATGGTGGGACACACACAGGAGGAAGAAGGAGCCAACGACCCAAGGGGCGCTGCAATACCCACCAGCTGGCCCCCAGGAATCCCATGCTTTCTCTTCTGTCGGTTCTGGTTCTGGTCGCTCTTTCTCGTTTTGTGACCTGTATTCTTGTGTCCCATATTCGGGGCAAAGAAGGTTACAATAGGAAGAATCCACAACGACACTTTTTACAGCCAATCCATAGGATGCCGTCAATATGATATGCAGAGTCTGCCCGCTCTTTTCCACTACCGTTTGCATCTGATGCATGCCGGAGCATAGACGCCGTATGCCACTCAAACGGTCACCCTCATCGCATGTATCTCAAAAGAAACGAGTGTTTTCGGCCTGCCGGAATAGGCCCTTGACAGAGGAGGAGGGACGAAAGAAAAGAGAAAGAAATCGAATGGCTGGTCGGAACAGGAGTACAATTCGACTAAGAAGCTTGTCCTCTTCGTCGATGAGCAAATCAGAAGCCACAGCGCGGGTTTCTGTGAGTTGTGGCCCTTGGTCGCTTGGTCGTTTGAGGCGGCCGCATGATGCGCGGGACAAGCTGGGTCAGGTCAAATACGGGCATCCTACTGGCTACTGGACGATGCCTTCAGCATGCTTTTAGGTGTGCCGCTAACAGATTTAGCGTCTGCACCGCGCTTTGTGCTGGACACAGCCGCAGCGCAGAGTGCAGCGCAGAGTGCAGGACCGAGCTACGGCGAACTACGGCTGCTGCCGAAAGTCGCGCGAAACCAAAGGCAAGCGAGGCAAGAGGCAGACGAAAAAGATTGAAGAAAAAGGCGGCGAATCCAGAATCAAATAAAAACCAGCATTGATTTAAGACATCAAAAAGCAAACAATCAAGCCAGCCACCGATTGAATGGGTTTTCTTGCTCCTGACAAACACCGGCCAAATAGGGCGGCCAGGTGTGGCAGCCTCAAAGAAAGAAAAAAAAAAAAAAGGAAAAAAGAAATGGCCCCCTCAATCTCGCCCTTTTTTACACCCTCACCCTCACCCTTACTTTGTATGTATGGACCACTTGTGCACAATCCCATGTTCGTGTTGGGTCGCCTGTTTCGGCGGCCTGCTTCTGGTGAGCGGCCCACTGGCGAGACCTGCCGGTTGAGAAAAGAGAGGAGATGAGAGAATAAAATAGGGAGCCAGATCGTCAAGGTTCTTTGTTCTTTCTTTCTATCATATACACCAGATTTGATTCTCAAGCTTGTATTCTTTGAGGAGTAAGATGCAGATCTATTGTGGGAGGAGGATTCGTTGCGCCTTGCAGACGACAATGGCTGCGTCTCAAAAAAGTGCAAATACCGCAAGGCGCTTTTCGCGCTTAGACTCCAACCCCGCATGGTTTCTTTATTTCTCGTCGAGTGACATATCATGTATGTCTTCTTCTTTTTCGTCCATTAAGGCTTGGTCTTTCCGAGATATGTCACTTCTAAATATGTCACTCGTTGTCGTTGTGTCTATAGGATAATATCGTGATAAAACTACAAAGACGGCCCGACTGGCCACTGTTACTATCTTGCATCGTCCCGCCAGGATCTAGAGATCATCCAAAGGGCACAATAGCAATATGCAATGTAAAGCAAATAGAGAAGGCTGGCATGTTTGAAGTCTCGCGCGACTTTCTTTATTTCGCCTTCAGGTGGTGGCCAGGCGTCTGCTTCTCATTTATTTGAAGGGAGACCATTTCTTTCACCCGGGCCTCACCTGTACCGGCCGACTTTTTGACGACCAAATCGGGCCACGCCCGTGGCCGCATGACCACCCTCTGCCACTGTATTCAATTCAACCTCTCACGTTCTCAGGTACCCCCGTAACCAGCCGTCCATCCGGGCCTTCATTTTCGTCGCCGCTCTGCGCGGCCGGCTTGAAAAACGTACTGACTGGCTCGCGATGATCTGGAAAGCAGGACGCGTCTGTCTAGTCCCGGACGGCATGAACGAAAACACGTCTATCCCGGCAGATAAATGTCACGCTGTGGCTGGGTTCGGGGTGGCGTACGTGGCTCAAGTACGACGTAGGCCCGCCCGAGAATGCCATTTGTCCAGGTACAGGATGAAAAATCTTGGCCGGGATGAAGATGGCTGTGTTCAGTGGATAGCTCGTGGCGATGCACGAAATCAACACGCACGTCGACACAGCATAGTGGCCGGGAGCCTGTCAGACCCGACGGGCCGTGATACAAAAGAGACAAAGTATGTAAAGGCACGGCATCCATTGAAGGGGATATGAGGAGAAGACCAAAGCTTGGCTGATATTTGTTAACAGATTTACATGTACTGGAAAAGCCCAAAGATATTCGCAAATAAATTCAAAATTGTCGTAGCGTCGTGATGCTCAAACTGGCTGTGTCAAAAATCAAAACAAATATATCGTGGGTGCGTGAACATGTGTGCTGGTTTCGTAAATTCGTAACGATGGCGGTATGTCCGAAGAAGAAATAGTAGCAGGAAAGGTAAAGTCCAAAGAAAACGCAATGGCTCAGGATACAACGGAGCCTCCAAATACCAAAAGGGGAGAGGGGAAGAAAAATAACTCAAATCAAGAATCGAATCATCATCCAAATACTTCTTACTTCTTAACCTGCCGAGTTAGCCTAAACTAGGCAGCAGAGTGGACAGAACATGTTTTTGTTTACCGCTCGCGGTCCAGATCGCCCGAACTGATTGGTCGCTTGAGAGGTTCAGACCGCAACGGGTGTCGATCCCGCTCTCTGTCCCGGTCTCCCCGGTCACGATCCCGGTCACGCCGACTACCCCGGTAGTCCCGGTCTCGGTCATCGTCCCGGTTGCCTCGGTCGCCGCGGTCAATATCGCGGTCTCGTGGCTCTCTGTCCCGGCTGCGGTCTAGGCTCTTGGCCTTTTTCTTTTCCCGCAACACGTCACGCAAGCCGCGGTCGTGCACGTACTCAGCGTCCCGCTCGCGATCACGATCACGCTCACGATCACGGCGGTCCATTTCACGGTCCCGCTCCCGTTCTCGAATATCGCGGTCTGCACGGTCCCGGTCCCGGTCCTTCTCGCGCGACCGATAGGGGCGGTCATTGGGGTCGCCACGGTCGCGTTCCCGTTCCCGTACATGGCGGCCCATGTGCTCTCCTCTATCATCATCACGATCTCGGCGTGACGGCCGATCCCGATCTCGGTCCCGATCGCGTGCGTCGCGGTCCTTATCTCTCGGTGGACGGCGCTCGCCTCCGCCGGCACCAACTGAGCCACCATCGTCCGAGTCCGAGTCGTATGACCAACTGCGTCCGAGACGTGATCCTTGCAGGCTCTCTTTTGAATATCGTAGGGGGACAGAGCCCATGCCGGGATTTTGATAAGACCGCGACCGAGATGTGCTGCGTGGCCGCTCGGGTTTGGCTGCACCAAGAATACCGTTGGGCAAAACAGATGACAGCTTGTCGTGGATATCGCTGGCTATGCCAAAGGCCCGCGGCCGAGCATCTTCGTTGCGATGGGGTGACCGGTGTGGTGACCGACCCTGAGGTGGCATTGGAATACGCTCTTCCCTCCGCCTCCGATCTGCACCACTAGATGAGCTTTCGCGCTTTCCTGGCGGCATAGGTCCCGCCGGGAACGGGTCTGGAACAACTGTCGGCATCTGCTGTGGGTAAACACGGCGCACGGAAGCCATAGGTGGGTCGTCTGGCCGACGGGGACGGCGAGCATTCCTGGGCCCCGTGGATGGCAGCTCATCATCGCCATCGTCGCTCGAGTCGCTCGAGGATGAGTGGTGGTGAGGGTGGCTGTGTCGTCTTGGTCGGTGCGGTGCATAAGTGCCGCTCATGTTTGTGTGGCTAGCAGACTGGATCGGTGGTGAATGTGTACGAATTTTCGCTCCGCCGGGACTTGCAGCGGGTGGGTAGTCTGAGAAGCTTCGTCGGCGTGCTGCATTGCGCCGGTCGTTTTCCGGCGGCGAGAGTCGGACATGACGCTTCCACTTGGATGCTGCGGCCGCCGTGGCAAACGTTGCAGCCGCAGCCGCAGCTGCCGTCGTTGTACCCGACGGCATGTAATGAGGTGGAACATGGTTGAATAAAAACGTCGGACCGCTCGGGTCATCTGGTGCCTCAGGTGTGCCGTGTGGGCTGACATTGCGCGGTTTTGGCGGAGGCGAGGTAGGTGCCGGACCTGTGCGATTGCGCGGGTAGTGATAGGTGCTCTCCTTGAACACCGGTCTGGATGTCGTCCTGGGCGATGGCGGGTCATCTTTGTCGGCCATGGTGGCCTCGCGCCGCAGCTTGTTGGCGCACTGGTCGTGCCATTTCTCGACGTCGGCATCAGGCACGGAGGGCAAAGCCTCCTTGGGGAGGTCGGGCGGAAACGGTTTGCCCGTCGTCGGATTTATGAGGCCCCATTCTTTCGCGACCCGTTGTAGCAGCGGCACATGAATTTCTGGGCAAAGAAGTGTCTCGACGGACTGCCAGCGGACGAAGCCCTTGGGTGTGAGGGCCGGGACCGATGGCGGCGCAAAGTCGTCGAGTGTGGGCTGGAGAGAATGCTGGCAACCAGTGATCTGCCAGATGAAGGAGATGGACTGGTGGGGCGAGTCGACAAAGAGTGCTTTGGGAGAGACGAGCGGGTTAGCTGTTTGTTATGAATCTGTTTTGTCACATAACAGAGCACGGCTTGTATTTACAGTCATAGTCGTGGCCGACGGCCTTGTAAAAAGCAGCTAGCTTCGCGGGCGAGAGATTCCTGTCTTCTTTGTCGCCAATGTTCTCGACCTATGGTGCGCGCGCAATCTTGTCAGTATAAACGCTCACAGTCTAGCGGTGAAGCTGGGCGGGACGTTGACGTCAGGCTCCGCCCAAGGAGAGTAAGAACCGAATCAAGTGAAGCCACCTACAATGTGCTGGGTCATGGCGCGCAAAAACGTGTCGAACAGAATCGTCGGCGCCTTGTCGGGCTGGAAGAGGTAGCCATAATAAGATTTTGGATCGGGCGGCGCATCTGGGTTGGGCGGCGGTGGGGCGGTCGCCATGATGCGGGGTGCAACGGCGGCGACGGCGACGGCGGTGGTAGGTGGGTGCGCGGTATGCGGAAGGGTGACATGAATGTGGAAGAGTGGGAAATCACAAGAGTAGAGAGAGATCAGCGGGAGGGGAAAACGGGCGAGCAGAAAGCGGAAGACCAGCCTGATAATATTATATCGAGGATCGAATCAGATAAAAAGGCAGGCGCGGCCCAGCCAGCTCATTCGCCGAGAGGCGGGAAGGTGCTGGCTGGTCAGATGTAAAATGCAGGCGCGCAGTGCGTGCTTCGCAGGCAGCCACAGCGTCTGGGTGTGCCACGGGGAGGAGCGATGGAAGACTGGACGTCGTGGAGGAAACGGAAGAAGCAGGCACGAGTGGCCGAACAGGAAGGCACAGAGGCACAGCATGAAGAAGGAGCGACTAAGAAGAGAGCTATTTACATGGAACAAACAAGGCTCCGTTTGTTTCCTTAATTTACTGTCTTTTTCGGATGCGCAACAAGCAAATGACGACAAATTCGAAAGAAGCAAAAGAAAGCGACAATACCTCAACAAGCAGAAAAAGAGGGACCTGCGGACAGCTGAAGGATGCAGCCAGAGTGGAGATATCAACAGACGGCAAGGCACGGCAAGCGGGCTGAGAAGCACGAAAATGAGCAAAAGGTGGGGGAAAGGGCAGACAGGCAGAGGAGGGGAAGGTGCGCAGATGCGCCCTGGCCTGGCAGAAACGGCACAAGTGAGTCAATAAAAAGGTGCCGGTATCGTGTGTTGTAAAGAAAGTGCGATGGGCAGTACGTCGTACAAGGGAAGGAGCGAGGCACAACAAATTGCTGAGGTGTTTATTTACATACATGCGCAACAATAGGTCGGCGATGGGGGGGTGGAAAGTGCAGAAACAGAAAGGACGGATGAGATGATGTTGGAAGATGGGGAGATGGGGAGATGAGAAGATGGTGGGTAGCGGCTGGGCGGTCAGGCCAGGGCAGATGCCTTGCGGTCCGCTGAGGAAGGAGCGTCCAAATGTTGGAACGAAAGTCAATACAATAACAACACACACTCACCACCACCAAAACTGGCACCATATTGACACATGCGGCGGTTTCCCCCAACTGGGTAGTGGGTTTTTGTTAGTGCACGCAAAGTCCCGCGGGTGGTGCTAGTCCTTTCTGCGACATTGGATGCGAAAATATTAAGGTTGGTAGTTGGAGGAAAACCGCCTGTTTGGCCATGTTTTGGCCTGTTAGCTCCACAGCCGAGGCTGTCTATGCTAGGCTGAGCAGTTGGCCTCCCACGGCTGGTCGCGACCTTGAAACCCTTTTGCGACTTGAATGCCTGCATATTTGTCGACTTTCAAAAGTGGTATGACTCTCTACGGTTCCTTCGTTGTCTGTTGTGATTCTTTTGACACATGACCTTTTGAGACGAGAGGCCAGCCGCTCTGGGACAGGCAAAACATCGAGATATTGACAACGCGCACATGCAAGAAGGCCTGCAGTGTGACTGAAGTGAGAAGTTGTGTCCAGGAGACTGCGGGTGGTGCAGTTTGGAGTGTGCACATTTTTTTTACCTCTCTTTTGGAGTTTAAATTTGAGTTTGCAGAGAAGACCTACGTCAAAGGGATATTTCAGTACAGGATTTCATGGCACTGCTCCACATATGTCAAGATAATTTAAATAGTCTATATTGTATCAAAAACTACCTTTCAATATCATACTGCGCTCAAAAATCAAACGAAACATGTCAAAAAAGATACACGACGTAAATACTACCATGCAATGTCGGCCGTTCTGAGTCTCTAAGCTTCAGCGCTGGGCTGCGTCTGTGTCTTCCGGCCGGGGAACCACTTCAGGACATCAAGGGTGATCTGGATGCCGGTACCGGGATGCCGTGTGTCATCCTCGTGGTACTTGAAGGACTTTTGGAAACCGCCCTTGCGGATCACGCCCTGGCTGCCGCGGTTACTCTCCGGCACAGTTGCGGACAAAAACTCTTCGACAACGACCGTGTCCGCAGTCACTGTGGCCGCCAGTGCTGCCGGGTCCTTTTCAAACTCCTCGCCCTTCTCTTTGGTGCCGGGACCGGCCTTGGCCGCATCCTCCGGGGACAGCGAGCTCCGCGTCACTCGAAGTGGCTGTGGCGTCTCCGGCCGCGGCAGCTGCGCATACAGCTGCACAAAAGCACGGAGAAACTCGGTAGCATAACCCTTGCCCCAGTGGTGCTTGCTGAACATATAGCCCAGCTCAGGCCAGCCGAAGCCACTGTGGAAACAATGAACACCGCCAATGCCGATGAGCCGGTTGTCTTTGGCCTCCTTCAAACAAATGACCATGTTGAACGTCTTGGCGTCACCGGGTGTCAGGAACGGCGTGAGACGGCCGCGGGTGAACTCAAGGTCATCGTCAACAAGGCCACGCATGGTGTTTATCATGACCTCGGGTTGGGTACGCAGCTCATGAAGTGCCTCCAAGTCCTCCTCGATCGGGTGCCGGATGATGAGGCGCTCTGTCTCAAAGGGCTTGCGTTGGCTGTTGGGCGGCATCGGCACCGAGGGCAGAGTGGTGAGGACAGTCACCCAGTCTTCAAAGACCTTCGTTCCGTCGACAGGGTTCGTCATATTGGAGGTAGCTGAGTTGGAACAAGAGAAAGAAGAAGAGAAACAATATAAGGGGTTTTTGGCCACTGGTGAGGTTGCTGCGAGGCTCTGGCAGTACGAAATAAGTGTCGATTTCTGCCTTCCGAGGGCCGGTTTCTTATATACTTATCGCAGATCGGATCAGGCTACAAAGCAAAGAAGCAAATCGCAGGAATGCAAATACTCGAAATAAGACGTGCCTGCCGGACGGTGCAACCTTTACCTTGGTGACTTTTGTCGTATGTCGTATGCTCCTCCCTGGCGTTTCTCCTGTAAACATACTTCGGTTTCGGGTGTCCCAGAAGTTCTAGCCCAGGCCCTCTGCGCTTGCCGTTCGCAGCTTCCTACTTGGGCAAGACCCGGCCCCAACTCCAGCTCAAAATGACCAACGTCGGCCACTAGCGGTGTCAAGAGCGCCCCTTCGCCTGCCTTTTGCCTGCCTTTTCTTACTGCAACTTGACCGGCGGACAACGCCAAATGGCGCGCCAAGTAAACTGGACATTGTGGCTCGGTGGGAAAGTGCAACCGTCGACACTGCCGCTGACTCTTACGGCCTTCCTGCACTACGGTACACGCACGTGAGCCAATAGACGCGGTGTGCAGAGCCAAGTGTCGGGCGTTCATCGCCGCACTCGGGCGTTTCGACGTAATTTCTGGGGTCAATCCTACGGTCAAGTTCTAGATGTCGAAGTTCGTGATAGCTACATTTGTCAAAAGCCGACGAGGAGACAGCAAGTAAATACGACGTGTCACGGAGAACGCACCACAGCACTGTTTACGAGCAACTTATTTTTTTAATAATTTTATTTTATTTTTTTTGAGTTGATTTCACGACTCGCTCTCTCCTCTCTTGACATTGCACCTTTTATGATGGCTATAGGTAAATCAAGACATAGAAGAAGAGTAAGCCAATGTTAAAAGAACCATGTTGTCCCGTGGCCGAAATAGAGAGAAGCACCCTTAAGAAAAACCACCCAGTTGTCAACGCAATGTCCACAGCACGTCGAAAACCCGGCTTTATTTTTATCGTCGTTGTCCCATTTTTGTCGTCTTTTTTAGATTTTGTGTTGTAAAAGAAGAGGCTTGAATTTTTTTTGTATTCTTCCTCCGCAAGTCAACAGTTCCGTTCCTTTCTTCAGTGCAAAAACACAACTCCGCATGAGGTCCGCAAAACAAAAAGAGATCAAAGATTGAAAATTTAGAAAAAGAACACAGAGATTATCCCTCTCCAAATTCTCTCCCCAAGTCCCCAGTCCAGTCTTTCCCTTAAGCAAACGTAGCAGGGCGCTTTGCGCTGAAGATCTTCTTGGTGGGGATCTTGGGGACGCGGTGGGGCAGGGGGAAGCTCAGGTTCTTGGTGATGAGCTGCTTGATGTAGGGGCGCTTGACGTCCTCGTTCTTCTCAATCTCAACGACGCGCAGGATGTGGATCGACCGGAAACGGGCACGGTGGCGGGCGGCCATGTCGGAGTACAGGGCCTCGACGGCAGCGGTTCTGGACAGCTCGCGGTACTCCTTGTACATGTTGTGGGTACCTGACCGGGAGTCGTAGCGCAGCCAGATGCCGAAGTTCTTGACCTTGAGGGGGTGCTTCTCGGAGATCTGGTACAAGGTTAGCGTGTGTTCACATGTGTGTTCACACGTTTATCGTGGTTCGGATCCATTCTGCTCTCTCAGTCTGACATACCTCGTTGACGGCAACGATCTCACCGGTGGCCTTCTTGACCTTCTTCAGGCCGCGAAGGAAGTACCAGTACCGGGACTTGGCAACGACGGTGTTGGGGGCGAAGATGCGCATGCGGTACAGAGCGGGAGACGGGTTAGTCTCGGTCGGCAGATGCCGGCCAATGACCTGGTATTCCTGGAGACGGCCTACATGAGGGGAAAGTCAGTCATTGCGTCGGGTGGGGGAGGCAGCATTATTTCTTCTGGCTCGGTTTCCTGATTCTATTCGCCTTTGCATTGGGCGAGGAGAGGACGCTGGAGGAGGATCGGCACGAGGTGAAAGACGTTGTTGTTGTCGCTTCGAGAGAGGGGAGTTGGAGGTGGCACTGTCCGTCGATTGAAGATTGGTCCTCTGGATGCAAGAGGAAGACTTTGACATCATGTCGTTACAGCGGCAACACGATGGCAGAAATTTCCACTCGCTGTCCGTCCGGTTCCCGTCATTCAGACCGAGTTCTGTCGTTTCGTAGCATTGTTGACGGTTCATCCTGGCCGTGCAGTGCCGTCCATTCGAGTCCTCAAAACTCGGCAGCCACATAGCAGCAGTCTCAGCCGGAGTTCCCTAGAATTCCGTCGCCGGAATGCCATTTGGCGATTCGTTCTGTCCCGATATCTCGTCTCGACATCGTCTCTGGGCGAGTCTCTCGTGCCGATTTGTTGATCGTCCTCGGCACCATCCGTCCTCGTCTGTCGCCGCCGCCGAATGCAAAGGGTCGAATCGAATCGGAAAATGAAGCCGTCGAAGAAGAGAAGCACGCGAGAAGAGTGTTGCAGAGGTGTTCTTACCCATCTTTGCAGAGAAAATGGAATGTCAGTAAAGTTCGAAAAAGGCGTCGTCGTTGATGGATGGGATGGCGAGGGAAAAGTCCAAGTAGCCTCTCACCTTGAAAATAATTTTCCTAAACGCTTTGGTGGTCGTCGAAAATTTGGTGGTCTGGGTTTCCGAGAGAGAGAGGGGCGTGCCTGTGCAATTTTTTTCCTTGGTTCTTTTTCTTTTGCTTTGGGCTAGGAAAATGGACCACCACAAACAGACCAGAGGGCTTAATTGGGTGAGAAACTGGGCCCTCGCCAAATTTTCCGGGGCTTGCAAAACCCATTAGTGGGCAAAAAGGTATGAAAAAATTGTGCGTCGGACTAACTTATGATCCGTGGCCGAGAAAATAAGTGGAAATAAATGGAGACATTGGTCGCTCCTTCTCATATCGACTCTGTTTTTGAGAGTGGGTCTTTAATTGGAACTAACAGCCAATCAGACGCAATGTGGCTTAAAGCTCCAATTGGCAACCAACGGAAGGTGGGATGCACCGTCCTGCACCGTGTTGGTGCCACTGTCCGCACACTGAGAACAACGTGAAAGACAACTTGAGCCGGCATTGAACGACGCAGCTAACCGATATATCGGATATCGCGAACTACAGGCCACGCTTACATCATCTCAGAACGTCTGGTGTTCATCAAAAGTCGCCAGTACCTCTCATTCCACGCTGTGAGCACCTCACCATCAGTGCTGACGCCCCTCATTGGGCTGAAAGGGAGGCATCAACAAAGCAAATTTGAGTCTCCAGAGACGTCGCAGCAATCACCATGGACAAGCTATTTCGAGAGTTTGGCCAGGCCATGCAGCGCTACAATGGCAAAGAGCTCGCATTAACACTGGCCCCCGTCGCGCCGGCAGACGACCCGTACCGCCTTCGCAACATTTGCAACGGCGCCAACCACCACGATGCCAAGGCCGTGATCAAGCGCAAGATTCAGAACAATAGCGACGGTCTAAGTCATGGCGAGGTCATGGGCTGGACCGAGGTGTACTATGCCTACTGGAAGGCATTAGGGCAGATTCTCCTTGTCCAGGACGCGCAAAACGGCAGTAGCAATGGTCCGGTGGTGAGTGCCCCAAACCTGTGGGATTTTAGGAAATTCAACATAGACAAAGACAACGTGCACTGCTAACATCGATAGTCCACCTGGACAAGAGTGTACGAGGCCTGGAAGGACGTCATCAACGCGGTACACCGCGGCTACACGAACCACGGCTTCGAGGCGTGGACCGTGCCCATTCTCTACGTTGTCGGCAACCATCTGCGCATCTTTGCCGTCAAGGCCGACGAGGAGCGGTCCAATGCGTCCAATGCCGCCAGCCATGCCTTTGTTGGTGAAGCCGCGTTCCAGGACGACTTTGACGCCGACAGCGAGAAGAACCAGCAGCTCGAGGACTGTGCACGGCAGCTGAACCGGCTGTTCCAGCTGTGCCTGAGCGATCGGACACAGGACCTAGTCAACTCGCGAAAATGGGGCATCTACGGACTCATCAACTTGTTATTCAAGACCTACTTCAAGCTCAACTCAGCCAGCCTGTCGCGAAATATTCTTCGGGCACTGACTGCGTACAAGGGCGACATGCCCGGGCTGGACAAGTTTCCCCGGTCGCAGCGGGTGACGTTCAAGTACTACGAGGGTGTCGTGTACTTTCTGGAAGAGAACTATGAGCAGGTTAGTCCTTCTCGGTACATTATCATCACATCATGCACAATGCTAACACATTATAGGCAGAGAAGCACCTCATAGAAGCATACGATCTGTGCTACAAGCATGCCACAAGAAACAAAGAGTGCGTGCACATCTCTCACACACACACTGATGAATTCTCACTAACGTGTCTAGACAAATCCTCACGTACCTCATTCCCTGCCACCTTATCACCTCCCACGCTCTGCCCAGCAAACAGTTACTCGCACCCCATCCCAACCTTCAAAAGCTCTTTGGCCCCTTGTCGGCAGCCATCAAGAAGGGCGACCTCGAAGCATTCAGCAACGTGCTGCAGGACTGCGAGGAGGACTACATAAAGCTGCGTATCTACCTGACCGTAGAGCGCGGCCGTGACATTTGCCTCCGCAACCTGCTGCGCAAGGTCTTTATCGCTGGTGGATTTGAGGAGCCCACAGAGGCTGGCAAACCGCCAATGCGCAAGACACGCGTGCCCATCACACACTTCACGGCAGGTCTGTGGGCCATGAAGCAGGCAGATCTCGATATGGACGAGGTGGAGTGTCTGCTAGCCAACATGATCTACAAGGTGAGTTTCTCCTCTTCAAACAATCGTATTTTCGAATGAAAGCTGACCTTTCAGAACTTCATGAAGGGCTACATCCACCACGAACGGGGTATTGTCGTGCTGAGCAAGGCCGAGGCTTTCCCCGGGACAGGTGTGTAGTAAAGCGTGTATTTTGGCGTGTGTTTATTATGCTTACACGGGCATGATTTCTATCGGGTTCAAGAAATCAAAATATAAGGAGAGCAACTGGCGTTTTCATGGTGTTTGTGTACCCAACCCTTTTCACTTATTTCGGGCTGCCTTTATTGCATTTTTTAGATGAAGCGAAGCATTCTACTTTTTTTTTTTTTTTTTTTTTTAATTTGAACTCTAATTATACCAGACAATATTGCTTCTCTGTTCTTGATGAGTGGTGCAGGATCTGGATGCAGAAGCAATGGAGCAGTGGCAGTAAGACGTCCATTGCTTTTGGGTTGCAGTTGTATGCGGGACAGGCGAAAGAGCCGATTGACTTTGACAGCTCGAGGTGTGGAGTTAATGGATACTAGAGGCAGCATTGCAGTATGCAGAAATGAATGGCGTGAATAGTACCACAAGGTGACCCAAGTTGGTTGCGCAGAATGGTCTGCGGTCAATTTGATAATAAGAAAAGATAATGTCACGAGAAAGAAAAAAGATGACTTTTTTTCTTCTTTACGTCTTGAGATTTCTATTGTTCCTGTGAAGAAATAAGGAGTACTATGAAACCCGATTTTTTGCAAAATAAAAAATAAAATTGATAAATCAAGTGAATGAAAACAATAGTATCATATAGAATGTGTTGCAAGATCTTGCAGTAAATTAAAGGGAACAACGTTAAATGTCCGATTGTGCTCCCACTCTTACATCGACTACCAACCACACATGTCTTTGTTTTTTTTTTCGTCACCTCCATCACCGCCGACGCTAATGTGATGAGGTGAGTCCGTGGGGGAAACGGGATCTGCCAGATGGCAAGACGTTGTTGGCCAAAGAGTAAAGAGATGCAGCCGTCACTGTTTATGGACGTACAATGGATGCTTCTCTCTGACGCATTTGTGCGAATGCTTTTCTTGTCTTTTCTAGTTGTCTTGTTGTTTTCGTATGCAGACCCATTTTATGCAGGTAGGCCCTTGCCGCATATGCACGAAAAAAGACAGAGACGGACAAAACCAAATACAGTCTCTCGCATCTGGCCCCATTGCGATTCACACGCTGATCTGATTGAGTGGCTCGCTTTTGTTTAACCATGTGCATCTTGTGGCCGTCTAGAGCTCATTGATTTTGGTGTGTTTTGTCTCGTGGTTTTCCTCGCTCTTGTACTTCAGCTGTACCTGCAGAATCTATCCCGAGCCTGAGCTGATTCTTTCGGTTGGTTTATACCGTCATAGATAGGGGAATAGCGGCATCTGTCGATCAGTTCATCAAGGATGAGGCGAGCTTCCGAGGATCAACAGCAGCTTTTAGCCCTTCACCTTGGTATTATTTTTGAAGAAAACATGAATAGTGCGCCTCTCGATTCACCCTGCATACGGTTTGTTGCATGTATGTTAGGGTTTAGTCCTGTATTGGGGAAGAAGTGATGGTGGACTGCATCTGCATATGCATGATGCTCATGCAGACGAGAGAAAAGGCGAGAAACAGACAATCCAGACAAAAAGTCAGTTCATAAGCAATGAGGTAGTGGTACACAAAAGTCGGGTGAACAGGTTAAAAAATCAAAAGAGTAAAAAAGAGTAAAAAAGAGATAATAACAATGCACACAAAATTTGCGGCCGGTTTCCAAATCGACATCCATAAAGTAAATAATATCAAAATGCCTGCCCACAATATTGAGAATAAAGGAATATTTAAAATTAAATACAAAATCAATCCGGTCATAAATCAGGAAGAAGAAAGAACAGCACACCAAAGAGTAAACAATGGCGGACTACCGACGCCTAACTCCGCCTTTTTTCGCATCATATTCCCTCTACTGATACAGTCTCTCCACCTCGGGTACTGCACTGTCGTGGGCCGGCGGCAAGGCCTCCCAGCCGGTGTGGTACGGGTGGACCGCCCGCTGTGACTGAGCACTAGGCGGCCGTGAGTGAGGGAGGTAGTGGTGTGGTTGGGCATAGAGTGATTGCTGTTGGTGTTGCATCTGTTGAGGATGCGGCTGCTGCTGTGGGCCTCTGTGTTGCGGAGACTGTTGCAACCGTGGAGGCTGTCTTTGCTGTTGCTGCTGTGAGTATTGCGGGTACTGTTGTCTTGAGTAGCTATGGCCATGGCTGTGCCGGCTGTGGTGGTGATGATGGGATGAGGAAGAAGACGAAGACGAGTTCCGGTGGGAGTGTGTCGAGGAACGACGGCCGCCACCACCAGCCCGGGCGATAACGACCGGCTGGTGCAATGGCCTCTTAAGTGGTGCCTTGGGAGATGTTGAGGAGGAGGAGGATGCGCCATCGGTGGCAGCACGGGCAGCGGCCTGGCGCTCCCACATCTCCATGGATTTGATGCAGAGGTCGTCGATTTGTTCCTGGAGAGACTCATGTTAGTATTACTCAAGGTAGTTAATGTTGTGGCAGAAGGAACTCACATCTGTCAAACACTCGCCGGGTGTTGTTATGAGAAATCCATCTTCGCCCTGGAGGAAAGGCAATCGTTAGTATTGACTCCCTGTTGATGGAATTCATGCCAACTGAGAAAGAAGAAAAAAAAGAAGAAGAAAAGAAGAAAAACTTACATCTTTTGTGTATGACCGGACTGTGGCATCAGCTCCCAAGTAGAACTGAATATGTGTCGTGATGACCTTTTTGTGGATGTCTTTGTGGGGTATCCAGTACTTGTTCATGCCCTGGGAGTAGGAAGGCGGCGAAGAGCAGTAGTAGTCCATAGTGTGTTGGAGGATAGTGTGAGGGTTGTTGATATGGACGTAAGTAGAGGTTGAGGTGACGAAGTATCGTAAATAACTATGCTGGATGTTGTAGAGTAGCAAGTTTATAATATTCTGTGCATGTGCATGTGCTATGAAAGCACAGACTGGATTTTGAGGACGAGACGTCCATCGGTTATATATACGTGGATGGATTGGCGAGGAGCCGCCTCAAAGGCCGTCTTGGATCCCAGGTTATCCGCAAGTGACGGACAAATAGAAACACGGAAGACGGGAACGATGGCTGGAAGGATCATATCCGAACGAGCCAGCAGATGGGGAAAAGAAAGCAGAGAAAAGAAGACATACTGTGTGCAGACTGCCCGACAGTGTACGCATAAAGAAGATGTAACCCCAGAACGGGCATGGATATGGACTGGACATGCGGCATGGCAGGAGCGCCGTATGAGGGATACGCCTCTGATGGGCAGTCCCCGGGATGGGCAGCTCTTGTCGTTTCCCAGAATGGCTACTGTACTTTATTAACCACTCCGTTTTATCTATTTTATATGTTCATTTTAGTATTATATATGTTGGCCTCGGGAAGACCCTTTGGGTTGAAATGACTGGAGACTTGAAGACAGGCACAAATAACTAAGAGCAAATAGAACGTAGCAGGAGGGGACCCTTGAAATGTAGCCTGTCCTTCTGTTGTTTTCAGCTCATTCATTAATTAGCTGGTGGGGATATCAGGGGAGGGAAAAGGCGGGGATAGGGCGTCCTTCGCCTCGTCTTATTCTTGTTTTTCTCTTCCCCCCTTTTCTTCTTCTTTCTTATATATTTTGTTTTGGAAACTTCCCCAACCTTCACTCTCACGAAACTCTAACCATATTTGGTGTGTTGCGTTGTCTGGCTCACTTCCAACAACAGAGCATATGATATGGATGCGTAGATAATGGGCACCGATGCCCCTTTCTCCTTCTTTTTCGTCCCAAGCGGCGTTCGTACCGCGCATCGCGACATCAACGGCAACACACACAGCATGCAGGCGAACACGGCTGCGGTTCGGGCTCACTTTTTGCCACGGCCACAACTTCACTTGCCAGCTTTTTCCTGGCCAACTCGACACCATATTTTGACAACAAGCGGTGGTGAGGTGTTGTCAAAAAAAAAAGTCGGCGTTCTTTCTGCCTTTCACCGGTGCTAAATAGCGGTTGTATTTGTCCGGCATATCTTTGAAAAATGCAGAATCGCCTTTCCCAGCAAAGTGAACTATCTCATTTACACAACCCATGATAGAAGACGAGGCTGGATTTGCAGACCAAGCAGCCAGGCTAAAGCGGCACATCACTGTAGATCTGTGTGAGAGGGGGGAATGTGACGAATCTCGTCGTTTAATCTTCTTGCAACTGATTTTGCACTTATATAATGTGTTCATTGACTTGATATGCATCTTCTCGCAGTTGATCCCACCGCCTTATTTTTGAACAGAGTTATTGCCGTTTCTGCACATTTGATCCTCCAAGACAGAGGCTTGCCAAGGTTCTCAAAGTCTGGTTTGATAATGACGTAATTACACTGTAGAGGCGTGTCGCGAAATCCAGATGCATGTTAAACGCATGCTTTTTTAGGCGTGAGTACGGAGTATTGCCCTACGAACTGCCTAAACTATCCTCTCGTTGTACAGGCATATTTTAAAACCAATCTACCTTTATCTTGTTGTTCTTCTTTTCTTTTGCTGCTTGTCTTGCCATCTTCGTTCCCCTCGTTCCGTTCGTTCTCAGGCACCAATACATTTGGTGGCTAATAACCCTGGTCTCATGGAACCTCTTGCTTTTCACAAAAAATTGTCCAACACTTTCACCCATCAAAGGCGAGGAAAACAGAATTGGCCCCCAAAAATATTTTGCCTCTGCCAAATCTCACAAAGTCGTGGCGCAGATCGCTTCCAGAAGCACGAGACGTCCACACACCCTCGACACCATACCCTCTTTTTCTCCCTTCTCCGTGCAACATCGCACTAACACACTAATACGATTTAGCTCAGTGTGGACCTCGTTAAACCCTGTCTTTTCCCTGTCTCCCCTGTCATTGCCCACGGTCGGGCAAGGCTGGCATCAGAATCCAAGAATTGATTGGGTTCAAACGTCTCCGTTGGGCGGCAAAGCTAACACAGAGTGAGGAAAGGTATGAGCGGAGAAGTACGACAATCTAGGTCCAAAGGTAGTGATATTGGGTCGGTGAAGCTCACACCACATACGTCGTACACCACCTGCACTCCACCACGCGACATACGGGCAGCAGCAGAAGCAGGGCCTGGGAGATGGTCTCCGCCGACGTCGTTATTATGACACCTGGTTTTAATCCACGCGTGGTGGAGACGGGCTTAGGACAACACACATTCACTTCACACTGTCCTCCTTGGCCCAGGACTGCCGACTACCGACAGCAAAACCCGATCGAAAATGCCCGACGTCCCTTTCCCTGTTTCTTTCCTTTGGCTGTCAACTCCTGCTATTACTTTCTCCTCATAATATTTCCTTGTTGGCAGCACTAACGCAAGTAATATCTTTTTTTGGGCTGGCGGCGGAGAATTGCAGCTGCAAGCGAGCATGTGCCTTGGGAAGTATCCAGAACGTCTCATCGCCGCTTGTCCGTATGTACGTCTTGACCTGTTTTACCGACATGTGTTGGGCAGAAAAGAAAAGATAAAAAAGTAGAATAAAAGTGGACAAAGCAACAGGACCGTTTCTGATCGCAGGCACTGGCGGCATCCTTTTATCCATTCAGGAGGACCAGCCTGTTAAACGACGTCCCAAGCGGTGCTAACCTGACATGATCTAGATTTCCCCCGTCTTGTTAACCAAGATCGACCGTGTTCCATTCCGTTTCTGGATGGTCTCTTAGGAGCGTAAGGTGTGAGGCGTCCTTTTGACTTTCCTAGTCTGTGATCACGCCTCTCGCCTCGTCTGCACGTCCTTCCCTCTTACAGAGCACTAGTGTGTGCTGCGCATCATCATATTAGACCGAGGTCCTACCTCTGCTCGCCTTGTATTTCCATCGGTCAAGATGAATGGCTGGGAAAGTCAGGGGCAACATCTGCTTCAGTGGAAGTGCTACCACAGAGATAACTGCTCTTCAGACACAAGATGAGCACCTGTTCTAGGGACCCTTCCACTTTAAGCCGTCGTCTTTGCGTCTTTGCACTTGTCTTTCAGAAGGATAATCCTCACTTTCTAGAACACCAATATGGCTACTCCCGCCACTACCCGCTCCAGATGTATTGTACAGACACCCGTTTTTAGTCGTACACAAGCGTCGGGCACGTATCGCCACACACCTGGTCGATAGCATCTCGATATGCTGTAGCCCCTGCCAGCTCACCGTCCCACCAGGGATTATTCATGGAGGAGAGAGAGGAAGGAAACAGGGTCTTGGGAATGAGGGACATATGGAAAGACGGTGTGAAAGCGCCGAGGCAGACCAGCTCACTCCTCAGCTTGACAAAAGTATTTCAACTTTCTTGATTTCCTGCTTTATGAGCTGCAAGGAAGAAAGTATAATACGACATAAAACGAGGCTGTTCATTCCATCGGGACCCGGAGTAAGACATAGATACGACAAGCTATGTTTCTCTACTTTATCGGTATACAGCGGCTCGGGCGAGTATCTGTACATATAGACGTACTCTAGAAATAAGGCCATTCTAACCTGTCTGTCTGACCTGTCTGTAACGGATATTCTGCAGGATAATGATGAAGGCCAGGCTGGGAAAAGGAAAGCACCGTTGACGCCCTGCGACATCGCCCTGCTTTTCATACTTCCTTTTTCATAGGCAATGGCCTACCAGACAACCCAGAAGCCCAAAACAGCCTTCGCTTTCGTTTCTCGACGAATAAGGCATCAATGTCCTCCTAGAAAAGACCGTTTGGGGTTGCCCAGGCAGAATATCAGATGATGATATTGTTTCTGGACCCCTCCTATTGTGTCCAGGATGTCGCTCCTTTGATGTTGCATACCTTGTAACCCACATATGAAACCTGATTTTGGGATGCACAAAGTTTTGTTCACCGTGTTTTGTGTCTCTAGCTCCTTCGTTTCCTCTCCTGCAAGGTCTGCATAATGCCCCAAGTACGACGCAAAAGGACGTACACGATGCTCAAGCGACATGCATGAAGGCCGCGTGGCGATTGTACACGTCCTCCCAACTACGGGCAATAGAGCCCTATCTAGATGGACTGTATCCGATGCTGTTAGTATCACGACAGGTATGGTGCACCGCGTGACTGAAAAAGACAGACGGATACTGCCCAGAACGGCATAATGGCCGGCTCCCCTCTTTGCTCCATGAAGATATAAAAAGTAGCCGCAGGGCACACATGCATATCACGGCTATCAAAAGGCCCCTTTCTTCTCATCATGGATGTGCTGCTATCAAAAGACCCCTTTCTTCTCATCATAGATGTGCTGATTATCGTAATATCGATAACAGCCGCAAATGTAAGCTGGAAGCTCTATCTCGAAACCATCTTATAAATATTCAAAAGAGCGAGTTTGCTGCCCAACATGATTTTCTAGAAGCCGATGGTAGACCGTGCACACCGCCTGGACGTTCGGCAGTGCTGTTGTGCTGCCCACGCAGTCCCCTGCGCGATTTGCATAGGATCTCTCTGATATAGTCAGGCTCTCTTTTCTAGAGAGTTTTTGTTATCATTACCGCACGAGCCAGGGCTTCGCCACTCTCCCACTAATGCCGCGTGTAGAACGTAAAACGGTGACCAGGTCTTCCTTGCCTGCAAAGAACCTTACGCGGGATCAAGAATGCATAAAGCCAGCTGTCCTCGAATATAAAAGGGTCGAAGGCACTGCTTGTTTGTTTCAAAAGCTGTCTTTTTGTTGTTTAGTTTGTTTGGTGTTTGCTATTGTCAATGCGGATGCTAGCCAGGATCTATTCTTAGCATTCTCCATTTGTTCTATTCTAGCTTTATATCACACTTCATCTGATTTGTTTACATGTTTGTATGTGTTTTGTTTGTGCGGCCCGTCGCCGGCATCTCGATAGTGTTTTTTCGTTGCTCAGCTTTAGGCAGTTATGCGAGTATGTAGCATCGCACCAAAGCTTTGCGTATAAAGTACTTTTAGATACACCCTCCCGGCTGTCTTGACAAACCGACGGCCCACGGCTGTCGCCACGATGGAGCCCTTGACGACAGAAGCACAAACAATTACGTCGTACCTCGCCAGTCGATATCGTGACCTTTTTGCCGACGAACGGCGCAATACGGAAGATAAAAAGGCATTTCCGTATATCTGGGTCTTCTGGTCTCCAATGTAGACGAAACAGGTCGGGAGGCTCGACGGATATCGCAGCAAATTCCCCAATGCAGTAGGAGCCCGGTGTTCCAGCGCCTTCTGTTGTTCTTTAGGCCTAGTGCCGCCCGCGACAGGGCCGCACGTGCTGCCTTGTATCGTCATCCCACCCTCCCGTCGTCATCGCTCCACCTCCAGTGAGAGGAAAGTGGTCAGCTCCTTCCTCAATTGCCCTTTTGCTCTCCGTTCCTTCCCATTGTCTCGCCCTCCTTCCCCCTCTTCACTCTCTCCTTTCAACTTCATCCCTTGCCAGGAAGGCGCGACCGTATGCCGTTGCTGTTTGTGTTTGTATTTGTATGCCGTAGTCATCGTCTCTTTCCTCTTTTCTTACGAGGCGTTCTTTTCCTCTTTCTCTCCCCCTTTCTTCTTCTTCTTCTTCTTCCTTCTTCTTCTTCTTCTTCTTCTTCTTCTTCACATTCTCACCAACATTTCTGTGTCGCCCAATTCCCAACAACCTGATACGCCGTATCCTTTCCGTACGCCGTATTTCATTCTTATTGCTCTTTATCCCTTCTATCCCACTCATTGCGTCGCCCCACACCAGAAGGTAAAAACACGCCAAGCTGGCAGTGGCCCCCTTTTTTAGTGGACAGGCCCGACCCTGACTTTTCGACATTTTCGACCTTTTCGGCGGTTTTTTCTGCAGCACGCGCACGCCGGACGGGCGCTACGACGGTTGATTGGGGGCGTGTCCTCGCAAACTCTGGCTCGTTTCTTTATCCACAACTATCCCTGCCCACATCCCCTTTTCCTCAACGCTGAGCTGCGTCATACGCTGCAGCCATTGCGGGTACCGAGAAATCAGGAAAGGCAGTCAAAGACGAGAGGGGAAACGGACACGACGACCTTTAATTGGCAAGCCTTCGGACCAACCGGGACATATCGAAAGAAAGCAAGAGAAGAACAAAAAACATCGACACGAAAACACAAAAGCACGAAGCAACACAGCAACAACAAAAGAGCAAACGCAAAGCCTCAATATATCAATCAACACCGGACAAACACATCCAGAACAGTAGCCGACTTCGACATCAGCCTGCTGCAGGCATCCGCAAAAGACAAACAAGCGACACGAAAATAACAAAAAGGTCCGTACGAATCCAGCTTGCATTTGAATTTGGATTTATTGCCTTGCCTTTTCCCTTGCAATCTGCTTCAAACAGATCCCTTTGCCTTTCCACGTCAGCCCTTCATTCTCGTTTCTGGCACAATCCACCTTTTCCCGCCGTCGAGTGATTCCTTTTATTTCATCCCCAGCCGGGAAACGAAGGAGCAAACAACGGCTTTCCCCCTTCACTCCACCCCCTGCTGGCTATATCGTCGCTCCTATCGTCTCACCCCTCCGTGGCTCCGTGTGGTCCTGGCCTGGACCGCCACACCCAAGCCTTCTTTGTCGACCAAGCAAAAACAAGCAAAGCAGCAGGCGGCCGCAAAACAGACCAGTACTACAGACCAAAGTGACCAAAAGTGAAGGAACAGAGGCACAGGAACACGAGAAGCACTCAAATCGAGCGACGAACAAATAGCAGCGACTCCCCGCCCTCCTTGTTCCTTGCTTCCCCTTTCCTACTCAGGATTCCTGTCCTCCGCGAGCCCCCTTCTTGTTTCGTCTTATTTCAGTCGCGGCATTCCCCTCGCTTTTTGTTCTTTATTCTCTTAACTCGATTCTTCGTCACATGTTTGGCGCTCTTTTCTTCAGCAGCGATTAACGCATTCCACGCGACCAGATAAAACCGACAGAGTTGCTTTTCTCAAACAGTTCAAAAGTCTACTTCAAAAGTCCACTTCAAAACACCCCCACACTTCAACGTGTCCGACGTCATTTTCCAACAATCTCGTTCAACATGAGTCTCGCCGACTCTGCTGGCCAGGGCCCAATACTGGCGCCACCCTTTGAGCCCATCGCCGCCTCCTCTTCCTCCTCGACCGCCCACGACGAGCAGTCTACAGCTGGCAACACGATCGACGAGAAGAAACAAAAGAAGCGCCGCAGCCTGTTCGGCTTTGGCAAAAAGAAGGGAGCCGAAGGCGCAGCAGCAGACGCATCATCATCGGTGTCAGCACAGGCTGTCAGCACGGCGCCAGCCACCGGCTCTTCTCTCCCACCTCCCACTCTCTCAAAATCCCCGCCGCCCCCGCCGCCCAAGACGGGCAACCTGCCCAACACCTCCGGAGTCGCCCCAAAACCGCCGGCCAAGGACGCGCCTGTGCGCAAGCCCACGTCGCCCATTTTGACTGACAGCTTTAGCCCTATGAGCGCCAGTATTACCAGCAGCGGCGTCGGTGGTAGCACAACGACCGGTGGGGGTTCCAACTACGGAGGCTACTCTGTGCTGCCGCCGTCCTCGCCCGGCCGTAGTGTTGCCGCGCTTTCGTCGTCACCACGGATGTCGTCGCCCTCCGGCTCGCAGATTTTCGAGCGCGATGTCCAAGAGAGCAACAGTGTGCTTATGCCCGGCTCCCCGGCCATTCCCTCTCACATCGCGACCGAGAACTTTATCCCACCCGTGCTCGACGCTTCCTCCGAGGCCATCACTGACGACCGCCTCGACCCGGATACCGTCGAGATCATTACCCACACACACCACCAACCGGCTGGTCTCGCGGTGGCCGGCGCCGGGGTTGCGCACAGCGGTGGCGTTAGCAGCTCCGCAGCTAGTGGCACGTTTGCCTGGGTCGATGACGTTGCTAGCAGCTTTGTTACCGACAAGGACGACAGCGCGTCCAACTACGGTTCCTTTGATACCACCGACGTGCGCCGCCTCAGCTTCATCTCCTTTGCTGATGTTGTGCAAGCTGAGCAGCAGCAACAACAGCAGCAGCAGGCGACGGCCGGACCCGGTAGCCTGGCAGGTCTGACCAGTCTTGCGGCCCTCAGCGGTGCCATTAACCGCTCACCTTCGCCGATGCGCTCGCCAACGGCTACCGATCGATTTGGCACGAGCCCGCCAGCTAGCAAGAGCGGCTCTGTCAAGAATCTAGATCTGTCTCCACAGCGCAATCCTGCTGGTGTGAGCAAGCCCCTCGGATCGCCGACACGGTCGCCCAAGATTGCCGCTATTGGCGCTGGTAGTGGCAGCACTCTGTTGCAGGTCGCTGGCGGTGGCAACGGTGGTGGTGAGATCTCGGTGGAAACAATGTCACAGGCTCTGCGTCGGACGGGCAGTGGTGACCTGAGTGGTGTGCGGAGCACGCCCCAGAGCCCCGCCTAAGGAAGGGCAGGGCGCGGCGTGCTTTCATCCTTACTTACTTATTCTTCCGGACTCATCCTGAATCCGCCTTTTGGTGGCTTTACCTCTTACAGCGAGGCTTTATTGGGAGACATGTTGGGAGACATGCCATTTGTTTTCTTTGCGTCTGTTTTGGAGGCATTTTGGGACTTTTGTTTCAGCTTTGCTTTTTTGCTTTTTTGCCCTTTTTTTTGCTTTATACTTTGCTTCACTTCTTTTATGAGCGACGATACCGATTTGTTATATTGGACCAAAGGACGAGTGAGTGGGAAAGGAGCGGAGATGGTAAGAGTCGGATGGCTCAGGCCGGACAGCGTGGTTGGGAGAGACTGGGGTTGTGGTGGGAGAGAACTGGCTCGTTTGGGGACCTTTCTCTACCGTAAGTCGTGCTTCTCTGTTTCCATTTTATACCATTCGTCATTTTTGTTAGGATACACATATTTTGTTCTTTTTCAATGCCTACGTTTTGTTTTTGGCCATGCCAGTCTGTTGGTTTTCTTGAGTTGTCTTAGTTGAGGTTAACTCCACCCGAAGTCCAACTTATAAGCTCCACTTGCCGCACTGTGGTGGAACGACATTCGACAGCTCCGACCGACTTGAGATTCCTGTGAGACGCAACAACAAAAGGACCCTGAAAAAAGAATGTACCAGTGACCAACAGTCTTTTTGTCGATACTCCGTACAATCGGGTCTACTAACAAAGCCAGTAGCTTATGTTGTTTTGAAGCTGCTCAAAGACTAGACAAAGCGATTGCTTTTCACATGCACAACATACAACTCTCTGACTCTCGGCACAGTACTAGCGCGCTAAGCACTGTATGTACTTTGCTGACCACTCGTACGTCATCGCATCTCGACTTATAAACGCAGCCCTTCAGACATCGACCATTCAACTCCTACAACGCAACGACGACATTGCAAACCGGCATCAGTCACCCAAAATGGATTTCTTCAAGAAAGCGACACAAAAGGCCAAGGACATTGTCCACGAACACGAGGCGGCGCGAGGTGGTGGTCACTCTGGTCAACAGCAGCAGCCACTGGCGGCCCCGCAAACGCCCGCCCCCGCATCTGCGCCCGTCCGGGTGGACAACCTCATCACGGCCCGCGTCCAACCCTACGGCCAGCAGCAGTCGAACTTCCCGCACATCTTCCGCGACGGTGGTGGCGGCGGTACGGTGGGCGGCAAGCACCTCATCATCTTCGCCGACGGCATGTACACCAAGGGAAAGCCGCCGACAGACCCGGGCCTTATTGTCAGCTTCGTGTCCAACTCAATTGCCGTCGCGGGCGAAGCGGCATCGTCAGCCGAGCGCAAGCTCACGAATGTGACGGACTACGGCAGCTCATCGCGCGGGCCGGACCTGGCCGTGCCGTTCTTAACCAACCAGGGCGAAAACGTTATGCGCACGGCCATCTGGCCAAACCACAACATTGCCGCTCTCCCCGGCAGCAACGGGGCACGCGGTGTCGCCTTTTCCGAAGTCATTGACCGCGAGCTGTTCAAGCAGCAGAAGTTTGCGCTGCTGTATAACACGCCCATTGAAATCCACATCGACGGCCAATCTGGCAAGCCCACCGTGACCCGCAGGGTCAAGAACCTGTTCAACGTCGGCGAGCCCATGTTTGGCTCATTCTGCGTCGTCTACCCCGAGTTGATGCAGCAGGGGGCCGGCAATAACGGCTACCTCTACATGTTTGGCCGCGTGTCCGAGGCCAAGAACCCCAACAGCAACGGACTCAAGCTCGCCCGCGTCCGCGCCGAGGGCTATGCCGACCGCAGTCAGTATGAGTTCTGGGACGGACACCAGTTCGGCCGCCAGATACCCGAGATGAACGACGGCGGCGCCGCCAATGTTTTCAACTGGTCGCAGGACGTGTTTGGCAAGTGCTATGGCCCCGGGTCCGGTGATATCTGGTGGAGCCCCGTGTACAACGAGTACATTATGCTGTTCCAGAACGCCGCGGCCGCCATTGATGACAACCTGTACCTGACGCACAGCAAGTCGCTGACGAGCGGCTGGTCGACACCTGTGAGCATCTGGAAGATCCCGCGGTTCGAGGACGGCTACAGTTACTGCATGCACGCGTACCCCAACATGGATCCGACGGGCAAGACGGTGCCGATTTCGTGGACGCAGGACTCCAAGTCACGGTCGTGCCGGATCCACACGGGCGAGGTGCAATTTTCGTGAGGAGGATAAGGGAACAAAACGATGACATGTAAGGAGGAGGAAATGGGATCAAAATATAGGAGTGCAGACTAGGATAAGTAAATGGTAGAAGCCACCCGTCTTTATCAGATTAAAAGAAGCTTGTTCGGACTATCCGTCAGCTCAGAGTTTCGCACCAAATATAGATACGAAAGACGGAACATTATTATCAGAGGTTGAAGTGGGAGAGTCATGTCAATTCAGAAAAGGCGATTCGGACTAATGTGGCGTCAATAATCGGTAGCAGCCGCATGCCCGACAGTTCGGACTCCCACTCCGACAATAGTTCAATAATCGATGAAGGGCGTGTAAGCTGGAAAAAGAAAATAAACTGAAGAAAAGCGCCTACGATATTGCTTGGGACAGTCTCATTGTGGTCAAGATTACGGAGTAGATAGCATAACCGTTTTCCTATTGCTTGGCTTTGGAACCTGTTCGGGCCGCGTATTTTATCGCATTCTGGGGCGCCGTAGCGTGGTCGGCAGTCGGTATGGCCCAAAGCGTCAAGGCGAGATTTTGTTCTCTCCTACTGATATTGGGTGATTGTGCCCCCTCTTTTCTCTTCTTTGCGTCTTTTGATTTCTCCACTCTATTCGGCGCTGGTTGACCACCGATTCTCGGCCCGGAGGTCGCCCTGGCCGGGCAACCAAGCGGAAGCGAGAATGGCAAATGAATTCTGGCTACGAACGTATTGAAGAAAATGTCCAATGGGAGAGCACCAAATGGCCGGTGCTGTCCAAGGAGGATGAGAGCTTCCCGTGCTCTGTTGGTCCGATCTATCGAGTCTGTGAAAGAGCTCTTTACGGAGTACCTTCCTTTTGTAGAGAGTTTGACTCGATTGACACGGAGCGAAACTACCCGCAATTGGAGGAAATGAGAAAACCAAATGAGGAAGGAACGAGAATACAGAAATCAAAAAGAAAAATTTGAAGAACACCAAACATGACAATCAAAACACACAGCCAAGGCATTCGAAAATTGTGTGCTCTCTCACGTCTTTATCTACTCGGCCGTCCTCATCGACTCGTACCCTATCTTGAAGGGTTGAATGCCAATCATTCCCCGGCACGCGCCCCCGTCGGCGCCTTGTCAGCAAATGGCAGACTTCCAAAAAGGCAAAACCAGACCGGACCAAACCCGACCAAAAACAGGCGAATCAAGATGACTACGATTGCTGTTGTTCCTGGTACTGAGTGCGACATACGAACGTACTTCGTACACAAGCACTGACCCCCGCTCTCGGATGGATACCGGAGCGGATGAGCGAGTCCGTGTGGGTGGGTTCCTTTTTGAAGATTAGTGCCCGAGGCAATCGAGTGGAGATTCATGGGTGTTCTGGTGTTTCTGGCGCTCTTCTTTTTGCTCGTTTCGCCGCTTTTTGCTCTTTTCCGTCGTCTTTCCCGTGTCCCCTCAGTGCCTGAGCACAGGCGTAGCGGCCGTCCACCGGACAAGAACCGGGTATGCGGCATAGCGGCGTATCGACGATCCGCCGTTCTAGGCGACAGGGGTGGGTGTTGGTTTGGTTGCACTTTACTTGGGCCAAGCTGGGAATGGGAAGGGAAAAAAGCTTTTCTGCACTGCAGGTTCTTGGGCTTTTTTCCGTGACCACTTCCTGTCCGGTCTTATTTTGTTTTGCTCTGTTTTCTTTTTCCTCTAATTTTGACGCATATCCGGGGGTGGATATCCCAATAACTCTTCCTCTTTTCGTATTTTGCGCCCTACATCGTGAATGGTTTCCCCTTTTTTCCCTTTTTTTCTTCTTCGTTTCCTTTATTCCCTCCTCTCCCCATTACTTTCCACGTTTTCTAACAGGCTCTCTTTGCTCTTTATTCTTTGCTTGTCTAATAAATTAATACTAAACCTTTCCCTTGTCCTCACTTCCCCGGATTTTGAATTCACATCCATCCGTGCCAAGCTTCCGCAAACTTTCCACCGAATATCTGCCGTTGACTCTCTTTGCCCTCCATCTATGCTGGAAGAGTATCGTTTCCCATCACTCTCTGGCTGGCATGGTCTCTCATATGCACATAATTCTTTCACAGACACCCTGTACCCTATCGTACCATAGACCTTGGTTTCCCTCCTCACAAAATGGTGGGCGAAAAGGAGGCACGCGATCGTGGTGACGAGTCGAGCAGTGTTCTCGAAGAGCCACTCCAAGAGGCACTCGACGAGAAGAAGACAGCAACCAACACAGAACGTGAAGTAGATTCACAGCCCAAGGCATCTTCTTCACTACCAACAACAGAGGTCGACCTCGAGGCCGGCCAGCGATCCTCTCATCACGAAAGCGACAACGACCACGACCACGACCACGGCCACGGCCACGACCACGACCACGACCATGACGACACAAACATTGTCCGTCGGCCTCAAGCTGCCAAGACGGCCGACCCCGAAGCTGGTGAGGCTTCACAAGGACAGCTCATGTCCGCCCTGACACATGTCTCGTCCGTCGGGCCCGACTCACCGGCGGCCCAACCCTGGTCGTCGTTCATTGAGATCCCCGACGAGTTCTACGACCGTGTGGCACCGCGCCGCAAACTAGCTATTGTCGTCATGTTGTCGTTCTGCTCGCTGCTCGCGCCCATCTCGAGTACATCCGTGCTGCCGGCTGTGCCTGATATTGTCGACGAATTCAACAGCACGGGCTCCATTGTCGACATCAGTAATGCCCTGTACTTGCTGTTTATGGGCCTGTCCCCAACCGTCTGGGGCCCGCTGAGTGAGGTGTACGGCCGCCGCATCATCACGCTGACCACATCGTTTCTCTTTTTCTGCTTCACGATCGGAACAGCCCTCTCGCCCAATCTGGCATCCTTTTTCGTCTTCCGCGTCTTGTCGGCCTTCCAGGGCACTGCTTTCATCCTGGTCGGCTCGGCATCTGTTGGTGATATATACCGTCCCACGGAACGCGGCACGGCCGTGTCCTGGTTCATGGCCGGCACGCTTGTCGGTCCGGCCCTTGGGCCGTTTATTGGTGGCATCATCGTGACATACAAGTCGTGGCGTGTCATCTTCTGGCTGCAGGGTGCGCTCGCCGGCACTGCCTTTATCGGCACATTTTTCCTGCTGCCCGAGACCATTCATCACAAGAAGATTGACAGTCTGGCCGGCTACCCGCTGGGCAGCAAGCTGCGTGTCCTGGCCCCCATGGTCAACCCTCTGCGGGTTATTAGTCTCTTCATCTACCCGAATCTCATCATGGCCGGCAGCGCCTCGTCGGCGCTCGTCTGGAACATGTATGCGCTGCTAACGCCCATCAGCTATATCCTGAACCCGCGCTTCAACCTCACGACGCCTATGCAGTCTGGTCTCTTCTACCTGGCGCCCGGTCTCGGATACGTTTTTGGCACCTTCTTTGGCGGCCGCTATGCCGACTACATGGTCCGCCGCTGGATCAAGAAGCGCAACGGCCAGCGTGTGCCCGAAGACCGTCTGCGCTCGGCCATGCCCTTTTTGGGCGTCGTCATCCCTGCCTGTGTCTTGATTTACGGCTGGGGTGTTGAGAAGCGCGTCGGCGGCATCCCCCTGGCCGTCATCATGCTGTTCTTGCAGGGTGTCGCCCAGCTGTTTTGCTTCCCCAGCATCAACACTTATTGTCTTGATGTCATGCAGAGCCGCGGCAGCGAAGTCATTGCCGCCAACTACTTTGTGCGCTACCTCTTCGCCTGTGGTGGTACGGCTGTCGTCTTGCCGGCCATTGAGAAGATCGGTGTAGGCTGGTTTAGCACCATCAGCGCACTGTTTCTGGCAGTCAGTGCCGCTGGCGTGTGGACGGCCATTATTTGGGGCGAACAGTGGCGGAACCGCGTTGATGCGTGGCGCAACGGCCGGCGCAAGGCCGAGTACGAGAAGGCACAGGCTCGACTGCGTAGGCGGGAGGGGGCGTAAATAAAACGCGGTGGTGGGACGACCAACACCGGTAGACAATTGATGTTAACGATGATAATGATGGTAACGATAATGATAGCAATAAAAAGCTTCCTATTTTCCTGCCTCTTTCTGTTTTCTCGGCTTCGTGTTACCGTGCCTTTGCCTACTAGAAGAAGAAGGTGCGACCGTGAATAGGGGCTTTGTTTATATCACAGTAGAAATAAACGGCAGCGACGATCGACTGAACACTATTCCCATGGAGCGGGAAGGAGCAACCAAGTTGTCCTGCCAAGCTGACGGCGGTTCTCTTTTTAGCTAGGATTCCCCTTCTCCATGTAATATATATATATATATATAGTCTTGACCTGGGTTGTGTCAAACAACAAACTATATCAAACGCCCACACCCACACCCACACCGCATCAGTTATTCAAATACCACAGCGCAATTATTTGCATCGCACAAAACTTACACAACTCATAAATCAATACCTATATCCCCTTTGACCGGCACGTCAGGTCCACTTATATCCCAACAATGGCAATAGACGATGCTACAACATCTTCAACGGCAGAAGCTGACACCAGCCTTCTCGGCATCATCAAGTCACTCACAGCCTTTGGCCGTCATGACCTCTTGGCGTTTGTTCCCGCAATGGCTGAGAACAGAAAGAGATATCGAGACTTCTAGGTCGATCTCCACCAGTCTCCGCGTTCGCCAATGGAGAGGCAGCACGCGCTACACAAATTGATAGTTGAGGACAACCTGACAACGCCATACATTTTGGATGAAATGACTCGGTGGCGGCACTTTCAAAAGATTTTACGTATATATAAAGGAGAAGAAAAAGAAGAGGGAAATGAAGCGGGAAGAAAAGAGGGGAAAGAAAAAGGTCAAAAAGAGGAGGAGCGGGAACAGGAACAAAGCTCACCTTCCGTTGCCGTCCTTGCCACGGTTTTCGTGGCACCGCACTGGTTCTTCGAGGCGACGCTCGAGAATTTCATGAGATTCCAGAGCAGTGCTGAGGCTCGGGACCACTTTGAAAAATCAGCAAACGGCTTACGTGCCGGTGAGTCTACCCTCTATTTAAGCGTCCCATACTGACCTCGCGAACCGGTCTCGCGAACCAGCCTCGCTAACCTTTTGTTCCTCTTGTCTTGAGATTAGTGCTTAACGCGGCCAAACTACCAAAATTTTGGGCACCCAACTTGGCGGCGAGTATGATGCGGGTTGCGCCACAGATGCCCCCAGTCTATCTTCGTGGAGATCCCCGGCCAAGAGGATTAGGGTTAAACGAGCTTCAAGAGGCTGCCAAGAAACGCGAGAATGGGCTGTGCTGCATCACCAGCGAGCCCAATCCCATTGTGACCAATATCTTGAACTTGAAGGACAGCGGCGACAGGGCACCAATGACTCCCAAAAAGCTGGCTTCCTTGCAGAAGAACCTGGAGAACATGCTCAGTACCTTCTGGCCCCTTCAAAACATGGCTTACTGGCGACACTTGGCAGCGGCCATACGCGGACACCCAGGCCACTGCACTCTTACTGAAGCATCACTGGAGACCGTGCTGTGCATGTCTGAGAAAATGGCCTACTTCTGGCAAAGTGGAAGCTTTGGTCTTGAGCCCATATATCTGTCATTGACACCTAGCACAGAGATCACCTTGAGACTACACTGGCTGAAGCAAGGAGATCAACACCATACATCTCAAAGTACCCTCTCAAACCAACTACAATCATTTCGCTGTGCTTTGCATCTCCTTCGCGGCAATACCAACGATTGGGGCGAGCCACCCGCAGATCTAGCAGGCATGCCCCAGGACGGGGAAGCTGTACGGATCACTGTCAAAGATCCAGCAAAATTACCCAGCCTGGCACTTTTGGAGCTGCGATGGACGTTGTCGCGGCTGCTGGCCATGGTTGAGGAAATCGGCGTTGCACAGGACGAGTTGTGCTAAGTCGGACATGTAAAGAGACCCTGCTACGAGAGAAGAAAAAGATATGGTTCGCTGGCCTCCTGAGGGAAGTTTTGTTTATTTCTATATTCCTTATTTGTATTTTCATGCGGCTGGTTGATAAGACATCAACGAGATACACTTACATCACATCGTAGATCATGGGCCTTACATAAGACGGCACAACCGTGAAAATCCAAGACACATATATGATTATTCTCTCGGAAATCCAGTGCCCAAGTTCCCAAACAGGTGTGAGCGGATTCAAATACTTTTACGCAAAATCCCGGTAACATAAAGTCGACAAGAGCAAACTCATGTTATTCAATCCTTCTCTGTACGTCGTACAGATGTCGTTGAATACGAAACCCAGCGAGATGGCGCTGCCAAGCCCTCCGTCCCCGCTCATCCTTCAGGGTCTCTTGGCCCTTTCTTGGTGCTTGTAAATAGTACGAAGTAAGGCCCAGGCCTGCCAGAATGTTTTTTTTGGCGAGTGCCGGCGCGAGGAACCCGTCTTGGCTTTGGGCGATTTAAGTTCTCACGGCGAGCCAAGGTACAGTTCACTTGATTGGCCCCCGCGCGTCAGCATCAGGAACAGAAGGATGTGGAAGGCTTCTCTCTTTTCTGTACGTTGTACCTCCGTACTCAGTGAAGAAAAACGACTCCCGACCACGGTGGAGTTGCAGAGAACAACGGATTGACGAGATAAGGCAAGAGAATAAAATATGCTTATTTTGTCTCTTGCATCCCACAAACATCGCGTGGTAAGTAGTGAATAAACGTGCTGCATCCTACATACATCGTGCTCGTAGGACGAAGCGCACCACCGCTTTGTCCTGTCAATTCAAGAGGTATCCGACTTGGCTTTCCACGTGATGGAAAGTGGCTCTATCATTCTTTTCCTTTTCCTGCCACTCCTCCTTCATCTGCGGAATTTTCTTTGCTGCAGAGTTGGGAAATGAAATGGCGACCGTCGAGGTCCACTTTGTTAGATTGACAGCCCAAACTCATTTGCGGAGTATTTTAGATTCAGTCTGTGAGTCTGTTCCCTGTTCTCTGTTCTCTGTGCTCTGTGCCTCCTCTGTCCCCTGCTCGTCCCCTGTGTCCCCTGTTCGTCACTGCAGCTGTGCAGGTCCCCTGCCAGTCATCGAATCTTCAGTGGTCCACCCCCATGGCTTCTTTTCGCGCCTTCTGCTTCTAGCGGAGTGGCGACGGTGCTGCGCCTCGATTGCAACCCCCTTTTTTCTGCACTTTGCCCTCTCGATCCCTCTCGTGCATCTGCCAATCACAAGTCTCGTGGCTTCTGTTGTCGGCTTCTCTTCTGGTGGCCCCCTTTTTCTGCTTCTTTCCTCCATTTTACCTGCCGCTCAGTCCCACTTCCTGTCATACCAGACGCCGGAGCTATCTCCAGGTGTGTGCTGGTCAATTTTGGGATAATGGCTCGAATGGGTCATCCCATTTAAACATAATCTTGAAGGTCATTGCCGTGGACATTGGACCAAGCACCGCGACAAAATATAAGAGTAAACTTGCACATTAAGTCTAAAATTCTATCTGCCGGGTGCCATCGAGAGTCGAGACAAACATAAGAAATTGGCGACGCGTAACTTGACCAGCCTCAGCCCACTGCATAAGGCGGCGACTGCTCGATTCGGTGTGTTCTTTCGGTAGTGGAAAGTGGAAAGTGCAACCCAGGTTTTCTGTCGGTTGACCAGACTCGCCAGACTCCCAGGCCGCCCACCAAAAAACCGAGTGCTTGCCACACGAGGATGAAAAGATGTAATGACCAGATTTGACCAACCTGGGAAGGAGGGATCGATGTAATGTGGGGGGCGCCCGCATGGAGTCCTGCTTCCTGCCTGCAAGGTGCTGCAAATAACGCCGTCGCCGAGTGCGGAAACAACGCGCAAGAAGGGAAAGAGTACGGAGTACAGAAAACAGAAAAGCAGGAGCAACAACAAAACTCATGGCAGGAGCGAACAAGGAACGAGACACAAGCAGGGAACTGCCAGAGCCTTCCCTGCCGATCTTGTCGCAGCGTAGGAGCTTGAGTAGCCGTAGCTTCCCTTCCCATGAATGAGCTCGCACAGGAAGCACAAGAGACACAAATGCGAACCAGATTCGAAACAAAAACAACGGGCAGGCGATGGGCGATCATCTACCGCGTACGCATATGTATATACAGCCCCGACGAACCAGCAAGCCTGTTCACCTACGTGTGCGACGTCACAGTACTCCGTAGATATAAACAGATACAGAATACGCCGTAGCCCTTTCGTGTTGCTCGTATATCGACATTGCCATGACAGACCATGTCTATCTCTGTCCAACAACCACCCAGTCCGCGCCGCATTCCTTGCATAAGCCCGCCCACGCCCGCACGAACGACAAACGGGCGTTCGGGAAGGATCCTCTATCTGTACGGAGTACGGAGTACGTCGTATGGGAGAAACAGACGGCGGAAGCCAAAATCGGAAGCAAAAGAAAGAAAACCACGAGGCAAACATACTGTGTAATATACCTCGTACACGTGTATTGTGTGTTAATATCGAATCGAATATGCCCGCGGCTGGTGCTGTTGGCACTCTAAAAGAAAACTCTGGGCACTCTGGCTCAATGTACAATAATTTAATACACAAACACCCTGCAAAAATAAGTATTCTCTCTCTCTCTCTTTGTGTGTGTGCATGGGACGAGCGGACGAGCGGTGTTACTTGACTGGCCCGGCCCATCTCCCATGTTCCGTCTCCCATTTTCTTTCCATTTCCCACGGCTTTCTTCCACCTGGATTGCCTGTTTGTGCTCTGCATGTCTATCCAATCCCGTCGGCCCAAATCGAATCTCGCTTGCGACGAGATAGCACTCTATGAAAAGCGCACGCACCAAATGGGTCGCCAGCAGTTAGCTCCTGGCTCGTTCCCCTTCTCAGTCCTCTCTCTCACTTGCACACTCTCCCTCCTCTCCCTCCAGTGGAGGCAGTCCAGACCATTCTTGCACGCCAAACAAGCACACCTCCTGGCTCCTGCCTCGTGCCGAAGCTGGCCCTTTCCCTTTTCATCACCACTCTAACCCATTCCATGGTCTTCAATATTGGCTTCATACGACGCTGGAAAGCCCCTCCTCTTTCCTCTCTTTTCTTAGGACTTATTCCCGTCAATCGACTACCCATTATCCCCCATGTCCCTCCCTATTTTGTCTGCCTGTGCTGTAGAAAGTGGGTGTGCTGTGGGCCTTGTCCGCAGAGTAGGAAATGTTATCTCATGTACGACGTATTACGACGTACTCAGACTCAGTACAGGCACATGGCCCGCCAGTCGCACCTTCCCGGCATCGTCTCTGCCCCCCATACTGTTTACTTTGCGCAAACAAGGAAAAGATCCAATGTTTGTACTATGTACCCCGTACGGAGTAGACAAAATACTCCGTAGAAGGCACGACCGACGATGCAACGCAACTAAAATGCGCCGTCGCAGGTTCAAAGCAAGGAAAGAGCGACCATGGTTGCAAAAGTGCAAAAAAGTCCGCGTTGGAAAATCAAGATAACGGCCCGGCTCTTTGCCTGCCATGCTGCTGTCGCACTAAATTAACACCAAAACAAGTGAGAAAGAAAAGAATGAGAAAAAAAACAAGCCAGTCCTAATGGGTCCACTAAATAAAATGGGAATGGCGTCTAGCCTCTAGCCTCTCTAGCCTCTCCGTCCCCTATCCCTCCCGCCCTCGTCCTCCTTTTTCCACCCACGCCGCGCGCCGCGACAGTCGTCCGCTCTCTCAGTAGTCTGTACTCTTCAGTTACACGCTCGTTCGCCACGCCATCGCCTCTGTACATGTACTGTACTTTTGGCACTTTGGCACTTTTCTCCTTTCTTCCACGGCTTTTTCCTTTCTCGGGTGCTCTTTCCCTCACTAACGAGTATTAGTCCGTCGTCCCTTCTCTTCTTCTCTTTTTCTCTTCGCCCCTCCATTGGCTCCTTCCGTTTCTTTTGGGTTTGGCCCGGTCTGCATCGCTGCTTCCTCCTCCCATCACTTGCTTTTGGTACCGATTGCGTCTTTTCAGTCGTTCGTTCTTTCCCTCTTCCTGCCCTCCTTCCTCCTTACCTTCTTTATCTCGATCGCTCTTTTCTTTCTCAATATCTCGCACTTTCGTTAATTCTCCCGTCCTCTATTTCTCTTTCCCAAACTCTTCATCTCTCTCACACTCGTTGTTTGCCATTGTCGACATCGAAACTGGCACAAACGCGCACGCAACGCCTAAGCATTACGCACTTTACACGCACTCCCACGCTCCACGCCCTCCCTGGCCCCTGTCTATCGCTCGCGCAGAAAAGAAACGGCCCCTCATCTCTCCTGTCTCACCAAAAACACAGCGCAAGATCCACTACGAGTCTGCCAGGGACCGATTATCTTCCACGCTTAACTGGGGAAAAGGATTAACAGAAAAGCGCAAAGAGGAAAGAGGAAAGAAAAAACGGCATTCCAAAAAAGGGAAAGGACGCCCACCCTCGTGTCTTAGAGACCCCCTTTCTTCTTCACTTCACCTCGTCCGCAACTGCTCATGCTGCGATAACCTCGACCCTCTTTCCTTCTTTCTTTTTTCTTTTTTCATCATCCAACACCCGCAACACACTCGTTTACTCCTTCTTCGCGGTATCCTTTCCTCCTTCTGCACAGCTAAAGCCTGTCGTCATTGTTCTTTCCTTCCTTCTTTTATCATCCTTCATACTTCGTACCTTCTTAATATTGCATCATCGTGTGTTGTTATTGTTTTTGTTTCCATCCGCCCTCTTTTTCAACCATCACTTTTGGATTCCGGTTTTTTGCACGCCCCTTTCCATCTTGGATTCTTTTTTTGGTTTTCGGCTCCGAGTCCTTTGTCACGACATATATCTGGAAACTCCCTGCATCTCGACCTTTCACCTCGGTCTTTCGTCTTTCTCTTGGTTACGTCCTCCGCTCTAATGTTCACGTTATCACACTAATACCCTTTCCACGGCTTGGACGAACTCTTCTACTGTATTCACCATGATGGAACGGGCCTCCACCTTCGACACTGGCACTGCCAGCAGTTCGGCCAGCCTCCGCTCCTCGGCATCCAGCACTACGCCCAGCCGGCGCAACAGCTTCTCCATTCTCGAAAAGCCCACCGACAGCTCATCTGGCCTGTCCAGCATTGCCAACTTTGCCAGTATCAACGGCTTCTCGTCATCACGCGTTTCTCTGCTGCCCATGCCGGTTCTGAGCAGAGCCTCATCCGCCCTCGACGTTGCCAAATCGTCATTAAAATGGCTGCCAAAGGGCCGCATCGAGCTTCCATCCTATGCTCCCCTCTCCGGCTTCCCTTCGCCTCTTCGCTCGCCGACGACATCGCCTAGACTGCGCTCTATCTTCAGCCACTGCCTCTACCGTCGCGTCTTTTTATGGATTGGCGGTCTTCTCTGCGCCCTGCTGATTATCCTGCTGGCAAATAATCATTCTCGCCACGGTCTGCATTTCCATAAAGATCAGCTTCCACCAGAAAAGAAAGGCCCCAGTCCCGAGCAGATCTGGGTCAACTACACTCGGTAGGTTTTGTGTGGCACAAGCAGATGATTACTACCTATTTTTAAGAGCGTATTCAACTAACAGTAACAAACATCAGCCTCGATAGCTACTACAACGGTATCCGGTTGATTGTGCCGATAGACAAATACCAGGCCGAGTTTCCCACGGCCGAAGATACCCAAGCCGGCAGACTCCAGGAATTTGCCGAGGCAGTGAATGCTTCGCTTGCAGCTGCAGCTGCCGCCGTGCCCCAAGTCGAGCACATTGGCAAGAGAGCCGACACCAAGGCGACGACCACGACCGCAGCCACCGCGTCCGCAACCAAGGCGGCCGTCCCGAAGCCCACCGTTTTCAACGCCCACCCTGACTACAACTCAACCGAGTACCGCGCCCAGTACTACCCCGTCCAGCGCTGCTACCTCGATGCCGCCAACAAGATCCCTGCTCCCGACCTCTGGGCCTACTCGGGCGTGCCCCAGGGCCAGCCTGCGCCTCTCCTTGGTTCTCACAGCTTGCTGGGTCTCCGCGAGGACGTTTGCTTCGATCGCTTTGGTCGCTATGGCCCTTACGGCATGGGCTACAGCAAGGAAGAGGGTGGCACGGGTGTGGGTCTGGACACCGAACGCGAAGGTGCTGACCAGATCTGGTCGGCGTCGACTTCCGGCAAGATTGACTACAGCACCGTTGATTGGGCCTCCGCACAGCGTCGCTGTCTCGCCGCAAACCAGGACCGCTTTGTTCCCGCTGGCAGCGAGGGTGCTAGTTCGACCGAGTACTCGCCGTCTGGCGATCTGATGGACATGGCCAACAACCTCTCCGAGGAAAGAAATACCTCGTCCGCAACGACGTCGAACGCCACTACTTCCGGACTGCAGAAGATTGAGCGCACGGCCGTGGTTATGCGCTGCTATGCTGGCTTCAAGTGGTCTCTTCACTCCATCCTGAACATGCGCGCTCTGGTTTCCGAGCTGTCCCTGCGTTCTGGTGGCGAGTACGACGTCCACATTCTCCTGCACGCTCGCGACGGGAACATCCCTGTATGGGCCGATGCCGATGTGGCCAAGGAGTTTATTGCCAGCAGCATCCCGCGCGAGTTCCGTGGCCTCGTCTCACTCTGGTCAGAGGGCCAGATGCGCCTGCTGTACCCGGGCATGCGTGGCCAGCCTGCTTTCTCCAACCCTGCCAACGCTGATATCCACGGTGTTTACCGCTCTGCCCACCTGCCCCTTCAGCACTTCGCCCAGCAGCACCCCGAGTACGCCCACTACTGGAACTGGGAGATGGACATGCGCTTCCTTGGCAGCTACTACGAGTTTTTCGACCGTCTCGGCTCCTGGGCCGAAAAGCAACCCCGCCGCCGCCTCTGGGAGCGCTCCGCCAAGTACTATATCCCTGCTCTGCACGGCTCGTGGGAGAACTTCACTGCCCGCGTCGATGCCGAGTCTCACGAGGCCGGGCGCCCTTCGATCCTAGGCGAACTTTATTTTGCAGGCCGTACGCAGACTCGTGACGAGGAGCGTGGTATCTCTCCCCTCCCTGCCGGCTGCGAGGGCGCTGTTCTCAGCACCTACAACCGGACCGCACCTTCAGACAACAGAACTGCTTCGCTCCCTGGCCGTCACTTCTTTGCCGACCGCAACAACAACTACACGCACATTCCCGAGGCGTGCGGTGTTGGCGAGGCTGCCGACCTGATCACGCTGAATCCCATGTTCGACGCCGAGGACTCTGGTTGGATATTCCAAAACGATGTCACCGGCTACGATCTTGCTTTTGCTATCCCTCCCCGCCGTACAGCCATTATCACCGCCTCTCGTCTCTCCCGTCGCCTTCTTTTCGCCATGCACGAGGAGACTTGGCGCCTGCACCATGGTATGTTCGCCGAGATGTTCCCGCCGAGTGTCGCTCTCCACCGTGGTTTCAAGGCTGTCTACGCACCCCACCCCGTCTATGCCGATCGCCGATGGCCACTGGCCGCCGCAGAGAAGGCCTTCAACGCCGGACCTGACCACTCCTCTGGCGCGAGCCCCGCATCGCCTTTCCACCCATCCAACGAGCATTACCACCGCGGCATTACCTGGTACTACAACTCAGACTTTGCGGGCCGTTTGTGGCGCCGCTGGCTCGGCTACCTGCAGCCCATTGACGACCCGGCTGCACCGAAGCCCAAGCCTGCTAACGGCACGGATGACAGCCTGGCCGGTCTCGGTGGTGGTGCGGGCGGCGAGATCATGGGCACTGGCCGTATGTGCATGCGCAGTGTGCTCGTGCACCCCATCAAGTTTGAGAGCCTGGCTGAGATCTTCTCATAAAAGCTCCTCTTTCTCTTGATTTCTTCCGCCCTTTTTTCCACTTTCTCTACTTCTTACAGCCTTCTTTTGTGTTTTTTCTTCTTCTCAAGTTTACGTCATTTACACAACTAGCATGGGCGGTTTGTCATTCTTGCTTGTCTTATTTTGGGGCACTCTTCATACAGTTTTTTGGTGCCGGTTTTTGGAGGCGAACAGGCGTTTTGAAATTGCTCAATTTTTTTAATGGTCTCTGGTCTCGGGTTTCATTTATATAACGCATAGATGGGTATTGGACAGGCAGGAACCGCAAGCTCGAGATATAATCAGTTGTGTTTTTTGACCTACCTCTGCATATGAGATTATCCCACTTATATTGGATTTATGTTGCATACACTCTTTATTCTCGTTCAATTGTTCTATGTTAAAAAATTCGCTGTGACCACATAAAAACATTGAGTTTTACAAAACAAGGCTGCGCTCGCCTTGTTAGCTGTTGTTCCCAGCCTTGTTTTGTTGTAAAACTGGGCCCCTGGTTTCCAGATGTGCATTGTCCGAATGAAACAGATTGCGGACAGCACGTGCGGTAAAGATGACGTTGCTCCCCTTGTTTTTTATTTTGTTCAATAAGATGCCACTGTTTGTGGTTTATTAAAGACTTGTTTATGTGGGTATTCTGATCGGGACTACCACCTGATTATGTAATACACGAGGCGCGCGCGGGCGTACGCCAGGCAACGAGGTTGTCATCACGTCAGGGATCAACTGCCGAAGTTTGTTTACATCGAACAAAGGGTCAATTCCACGATGTTCCATAACACCTGCGTTTACACCACGATTACGAAGGGACAAACGGTCGGATAGGGAAATGGAAGCTACCAGAAGGAAGAGGAGGAAAAGACGAACAGAACCATAGTAAACGGGCGTCTATAAGTAGAGCCCTTATGGCAGAAACCTAGATAGAAGTTTAGACGAGAGAATCAGATATCATTGCCTTCACAGAATACACACCTTCCGCAGGACCACTTGCGGACGTGTATTGTGATTAGTGGTATCGTGGTATCTCACACCGGTGACCCGACAGTTTTTCTGTTTAAAAAAAAGAGAGATAAGCAGCGGAAAATAAACCAGTATTTTCAAGATAGAAAAAAAAAAAAAAAAGAAATTCAGCCACTCAAACTAACACGCTTTTATCAGAGCAAATGCATTTGTAAAAATTGGCTCTTGATTGGCAAAGGCTCTTCCTGGTTGTGTGGCTCAGAGAACACAAGTCGGATATGGGGGATATGTAAAGCATGCAAAATAAAACCAACAAAAAGGGGGCAGATGAAAAAGCAATTTGACAAAGGGACGAAAAAGCAACAAAAAACAACCAATGATCATTCAAAAACGCCTAAAAAATACAAGAAACTAGGGAGACCGGCTCAATGTGGTTCCCTTTCCTAATGAATCAAAGTGCCAAAAAAAAAACCCCGAAAAAATCTCCTCCACAGAAATATCACGCCGGCTGCATGTTCTCCTTGTTCTGCATCATCTCCAGATCCAGTTTTCGTTGGGCGCGCCGCTTTTCAATTCGCGCAATCGCAGCTGCTGCCCGTTCAGAGGTCATAGAAAGACAGGAAGCGTCGGCAGCGGCAGCGGCGGCCGCGGCAATAGGGTCATGATGCTCGGTGGCGGGTGCTGATGTGCGAGCTGCCGGCACAGTAATTGTAGCTTTATAGGGCTTCGTTGGAGCAGGTTTTGTCGTGCGGCGCTCAGTGAGAGGCTCAGCCTTGAGCTTTTCCTTCTCGGCATGGATGTGATTTGTGCCAATGCTCTCCAGCGCCTTTGGCCGCTGTATCACCGCGTCGGAGATGGGGCGCAGTGGCTCGGCGCCACGGCGACGACGGAGCAGAGCAAGTTTGGCAGCAGCGCTGTCCGATATTGGCGCGGCCGTAACTGCAGCTTTGCTGGCTTTGCTGACCTTGGTCTCCTTAACCTCGACGAGGTCGTCGACGAGAATTGGCTTCTCTTGGGCTGAGTGGCGTGCAGCAGCGACCGTGGCCTGTCTCACCTGCTTCTTCAGGTCGGCAATCTCCTCGTTCTTGCGGCGCATGACCTGCTCGGCCTCACCTACACGTGCCTTGGCATCGTCCTTGAGCGAGTCGTACTTGCGCTGCAGCAGTCTCAGCTCCTTGTCCTTTTGCCGGCGCTCGTCCTCGGCAAACTGTGCACGCTTCTCGAGGTCCTCCACCTTGGCAGCCAGCGCCTCAGCATTGGTCTTGGAGGCTGCAAGATCGGCGGCCAGCGTCTTGCTTTCGCTGCTGCTGCCTTCGGGTTTGAGCGAGGCCTGCTTCTCAGCAGCGCGTAGTGCACTCTTAAGCCGCCGGATCTCCTCCTTGGCCTGTGCCAGCTCCTTCGCCTGGTCGCGGGCGCGGCGCAGCTCCCTTTGCGTGTCGATAAGTGTCCGCTGGGTACGTGGCGAGGTGACTGTGGCCAGGTTTGTCAATGCTGCTGGAGCAGCTGGTTTCTCGTTGTCTTGAAGCATCGCTTCCAGCTCCTTAACCTGGTTGCGGTACTGGACGGCTCGCGCCGTCTGCCGCGTCAGATCGCTAATGAGCTCCTGGTACTCGCGATCTGATCCGTCCATCCGCTTACGTGCGATCTGGCCGGCCAGTTCTGTGATGCGGCCCTCCATCTCAGTGACCTTTTCTTTCTCTTCCTGGAGTTTGGTGCGCATATCGGCGGCTTCGGCGTCCTTCATCTTGGCATAGGACTTGGCCAGCTGCTTGTACTTGAGCAGCTTGCCCATCTCAACCTTGGCGTCTTCCTGGTAGCGCTGGAACTCGGACTTCCAGTACCGGCCCGATTGAGAGTGCGGCTCGTTGAGGTCGACTGTGATGTCTGGGTCGCGGTCGTCGTCGTCATCCACCTCCTCCCACGGATCGTCTTCGAAGCCATCCGCCGCAGGTTTGTTACTGGCAGCTGGTGCCGGTGCTGTGTCAACGACCTTCTGACTCGGGACAGCGGCCTTGTTGTTTTGCTTGCGCGCGTTCTCGAGGGCTGTTCCGAGTGTCGTCCGGGACGCCTTACTGCGCGTGTTGTCGCCAAACAGATTGGGCTTCCGTCCGCCTCTGTTAATCCGTAGCTCGTTCTTCTTCTCAGCACCCTCACCGGGCACCTCGTGGCCGAAAGAGACGCGTTTTCTGCGCGATGTTGCCGTGCCCGGTGTCAGGAGAATACCAGGTAGCCGTCCAGGCGTGATTCCTGTGTCTTTTGCTACCGCCTTGGCTTTTGGTTCGATCGCCGCGGAGCTTTCTGGTGGCGCAGGCTCTTGTGCTGTCGGTAGTGGTGCTGCCGTAGGCTGGATGTTGTCGATGGTCTCATCTGGACGCGCCGGAGTGCCGAAGAGAGCACTCTTGAAGGCCCGCGCCGCAAACACGGGCCCCGGCGTGTCTGGCTGCTCGATCCGCGTATCATCTGGAGGCAAAACACGCTGTTAACACCAAGACCACAGTCGGGAAACCTTCTGTTGCCAAAAGGAGCCACCATCGCCGTCTTACCTTCGTCTCCTGGCGCGTCGCGTCCGCCATTCAGACCGCGTTTTATCGCCCAGCCGAGCATTGCGAATGGCAGTTCTGTATCGTGGTATGTCGTCGATAAGTGTTATTGCGAGCGAGTCGCTGTCGTCTGCCGTCGCCGGGTCGGGAGCGCGTTGGTGTGGGATAATAAGAGAAGCCGGAATTGCTGCAGAAGAAAAAGAGAGCTACAGTATTGAGAACGCTCTAAAAGCGGGTGAACCAAAGCAAAGCACCCCTTGTTTACTTGGTGCCCCAAAAGGGACTAGTGCACAATATTGCTGGCAGTCGCGTGGTCTGTGCTCTCTCATTGGCAGCCCACCTGTACGACGTAATACTCCGTAGCACCTGTAGCCTGCCGTGCCTGCCCTGTGGCCTGCATCTTAGCACACCACGTTATGACCCGACACACTGCCAGACTTCTAAACCGTCGGCCTAGCCCCCTGTGTTCAGCTCAGCCTTGTCACTGCTTGCCCCTAAAAGTGGTCGCCTTTTGCCTCCTTCAGCGTGCTCCTTCTCTCTTTGTACTTGCCCCCCCCCGCCACTAGAGAAGCTCGCCTTGCCCCGCAATCGCGCCCATCGTTGCTTCCCGATAAAGCTTTTGCAGGTGACAGTCGGAAGGACTCCTCCTGACTCATCTTCGTCTGAACATCACCAAAAACACGTCACACGAGAGAAACCCGCCATCTCTCTACCCCTTTTCCAACTACACCATACGGCTCCCATTTACACCATATACACCAGAAACACAGTAGCAAATTGCCAACATGGGCCTCTCCGAGTAAATCTCTGCAGCCTTCACAGGCTGTATAGACAACACGCTCGAGACCAAAGACCACCATCACGATGGCAGGCAAAAAGCCCCTGAAACCGAACAACAAGAAAGACGACCCGACCAGCTTCCTGGGGCTGAAGCAGAACAACAGTGCCAACAAGAACAATAACACCAACAAGAACGCTGACCAACCCAGCGATGCAAAGACCCAGTACGAAGAGCGCCAGCAGGACGAGGTGACCGTCCTCGAGGCCATCTATGGCGACGACTTTGTGCAGCACAAGGCGGCGCACAGCGCATGGAAGAAGTCTGAGCCGTCCTTTGACATCCGTATCAAGGCCAGTCTGGACGAGGACTTTGCCGTGACGCTGGGCGTAGTCTTGACGGCAACGTACCCCAAATCCGTGCCGCTGCTCTCCATCAAGGACCATGACGGCCTGCGCGAGTCGACGCTGTTCAAGGTACAAAAGGTCATGGAGGCACGGGCCAAGGAGTGTGCCGCCGAGGACAAGGAGATGATTGACTACCTGGTCGAGAGCATCCGTGAGATTCTGGAGGACGCTGCCATCGCCAAAGAGCAGGGCCTGGATCTGCCGTCGCTGGAAGAGGAGCGTGCGGCGCATGAAGCCTCATTGGCCCAGGCTGCCAAGGATGAAAAGGAGAAGGAGGAGCAGAAGCGCTTGGAAGAAACCCGCGAGGAGGAGCGTGCACTGGGCGCTTTGGTTGAGAAGGAGCGCGAGCGGCAGCGCACAAAGGCCAAGGAGGTGCGTAAGAAAAACCGCGGCACCAACGACGTATCGCCTGACCGCGGCGTCGGCCTGAATGAACCGGATACAATGGTCTTTGACGAGCCTTGCGATTTGACAGACACAGCGGGAAACTCAATCTACTTCCGCACCGTCACCGGCAAGTTCTTGCTGCACACAGGGCCCATCTCCAAGATCTATGTGGTACGACCCGTCCTGCGCAGCGACCAAGAACCTCGCAGCCTGGCTCTCAAGCAGACGGAGCTACAGTCTGGCTCCAAGGACTCTGTGCAGGCCATCAAGCAGATCCAGTCTCTGGAGACGGCGCTCAAGTCACTCAAGAAACTGCGCCGCCAGAAAGTGCACCGCAACATTCTCGACGTCATCGACTTCCGTATCGACCGTGTCGCATCTGTTGAGAACGAGAAGGGATCTGGTGCTGCATCGCCTTCCAAACACTCATCGTCCCACCTCTCTCCACCTCCCAAGTCGTCTCGTTCCTTGGGTATGTCGCAGAGTCAGCAGCTCCAGATTGCGTCATCGGGGCCCCAGGAACAGACGACATGGACAATCAGCGTGCTCAGCTTACTGGCCGACAAGGGATCTCTCGAGGATGTACTCGAACTGGCCGGCCACCTCGAAGTCAACAAAGTGCGGGCGTGGACTCGCGATCTTCTCGACGCGCTCGACTACCTCCACGGCCACGGCATGTTGCACGAGGACATCCACCCTAGCAACGTGCTCCTTGTTCGCGACGCCAGCGGCGACATTGTACCCAAACTCGCCGATGCGTCCTACCAGCGCCTGATGCACAACATCTACTCGCGGACGGGGCCGACCATGACATCGATGCGCACTGCTCGGTCCGCATACTGGCTGCCACCCGAGATTGCAGGTGCTTCCCGGCCCCAGTATTCACAAAAGACGGACGTGTGGGACTTTGGCGTTGTCTTCCTGCAGATGATTTTCGGCCTGGACGTGCCACAGAAGTATCACTCGCCGCGCGACATGATTGAATCTCACACACTGTCAGACTCACTTGGCGAGCTTGTGTCCAAGCTGTTTATGCCGGATCCCAAAAAGCGGCCCCGGGCCTTTGATCTGGGCTCGAGCGAGTTTCTGGCTACCGACGCGCCCATTCTGGCCGACGACGGATTCTCCGTGGACGGCGCCTTGATGGCAATTCCACAGAGCCTACCACAGCGCACACGCAACGACTCCATGACACGCGGTCCTGCAGCATCGCGGTACCGTGAAGATTTCATCGAGGAGGGCCGCCTCGGCAAGGGTGGTTTTGGTGAAGTCGTCAGGGCACGCAAGAAGCTCGACGGCCAAATTTACGCCATCAAGAAAATCACCATTACGCAAAGCCCACAAGAGAGCCTGACGGTGACCGATATCCTCAAAGAGGTCCGTCTCCTGTCCCAGCTCAGTCACCCCGCCGTCGTTCGGTACTACAACGCCTGGCTGGAAGAGGTATACGACTTTGGTGGCTCAGAAGGCGATACAGCAGCATCAACGGGTGGCTACAACTCGCAGCAAGCAGACGACTTTGATGATGACGGCATCAGCATCGAGTTTACCAAGAGCGGTGGTCTCGATTTCATGTCTTCGGGGCGCTATCCTAACATCGCCTTTGAGTCAGACTCGGATGAGGACGATGACGACGATGAAGAGGGCGAAGACGAAACCGACAGTGATGACAGCGAAGACGACAGCGCTGCTTATTCCAGCTCTGACGAAGACTCGAAAGCTACCGAGACGAACAACGGCCGCCTCGGTATCACCGGCTGGAAGCGGCCCCGTCGTGGTAGTCAACGTCCTGGCCGTACCATCATGTACATCTCCATGGAGTACTGCGAGAAGAGGGTGAGCCAAGAACTACCGTGCATTTCATAATCATTTCCTTGTTGCTAACAGTACAGTCCCTCCGTGATTTGATTGCTCGCAATTTGTCCAAGGATATGCAAGAAGTCTGGCGACTCTTCCGCCAGCTGGTTGAAGGTCTTGCCCACATCCACGGCCTCGGCATCGTGCACCGTGATCTCAAGCCAGAAAATATCTTCATTGGTGCTGGTGTCGACGGCGTGAACAGCGTCAAGATTGGCGACTTTGGTCTTGCCACAACAGGCCAGCTCGGTGGTACCGACCGTGTGCTCACATCCAGCAATATCGATGCCACTGATGAGACAAGAAGTATCGGCACGGCTGTCTACGTTGCGCCCGAGGTTCGCTCAGGAGGCAGTGGCTCCTACACCTCCAAAGTTGATGTACGTCCTCCCCTCTTTTCTCTCACTCAACACTACTTGCATTCTAACACGACCGTAGATGTACTCGCTGGGCGTCATATTCTTTGAGATGTGCTACCCTCCCATGATTGGCATGCAGCGTGCCGATGTGCTCAGCAAACTGCGTGGCTCGCCGCCTGCTCTTCCGTCCGATTTCAAACCCAAGGACAAGTCGCAGGTTGACATCATCCAAGCTCTTCTGACGCACAACCCCAAGGAGCGCCCATCGGGTGCTGAGCTTCTTAAGAGCGGCAGGCTCCCGGTGCAGATGGAGAGCGAGACCATCCGGCACGCTTTGTCCGAGCTCTCTGACCCAATGTCTCCTTACTACCAGAAGATGCTATCGATGCTATTTGCCCGTCCCGTCGAACAGGCCAAAGACTACGCCTGGGATATGTCGTCTACCCAAACACAGACGCCGCCAAGCTCTCAGGACCTGATGCGCCAGCATATCGTCAAAGAGGTCCTGGTCTCTGTGTTCCGCCGTCACGGTGCTGTCGAAGCCACACGCAGCTCGTTGTATCCGCGGTCTTCTCTGTATGGTGGCGCAAACGTGGTGCAGCTTCTCGACCACAACGGCAATTTACTTCAGCTGCCCTTTGATCTGACGATGGGTAATGCTCGCGCCCTGGCCCGCTGTGCCTCGGGTGGCGATGTGGTGGGCAAGTCCTACACATTTGGCAGCATCTTCCGTGATCGACCGGGTGGCGGACAGCCGAGCATGTTTGGCGAGGTCGACTTTGATCTCGTCACGACACACACACTCGATCTCGCCCTGCGCGAGGCTGAAGTGATCAAAGTCATCGACGAGATCACCGCGGCCTTCCCGACCGTGCGCGCCAATCCACTGTGTTTCCAGCTCGGCCACTCCGACCTACTGCAGCTCATCTTTGATTTTTGCGGTGTCGAAAAGTCGGCCCGCCGCGCTGTCGCCGACGCCCTGAGTCGGCTCAACATCCACAGCGTGACATGGCAGAAGCTTCGCAGCGAGCTGCGTTCGCCGCTGGTGGGCGCCTCGACGACAAGCATTGACGAGCTGCAGAAATTCGACTTCCGCGACACGCCCAGCAAAGCCTATGCCAAGCTCAAGACACTCTTTGAGGGCACCGATACCTACGAGCGTGCTTCGTCGACACTGGCCCATTTGCGCGAGGTGTACGAGTACTGCAAGCGAATGGGCGTGGCGTCCAAGATCTATGTGTGCCCCCTCAACACATGGAACGAGGCCTTCTTCTCTGGCGGCGTCATGTTCTCGTGCCTGCTGGACAAGAAGGTCAAAGACGTTTTTGCCGCTGGCGGACGCTACGATGGTCTGATCAAAGAGTACCGGCCGCGGTTTGGGTCAAATCTGCCAGACGAGCGCCATGCTGTGGGCTTTAGTCTGAACTGGGAGAAACTAGCACAGGCGCCACCACGATCGAGTGGAAAAGCGTTTCTGAAGAAGGCAGCCGAAGAAGAGACGCTTGGTGCATTTTCCGTGAAGAGGGTGAGTGATTTCTGTGCAGAAATATACTCGACAAAAGAGAACGACAATACTGACAATATAGTGCGACATTCTTGTGGCCAGCTTCGACCCCACCATTCTCCGTTCCGTCGGCGTAGAACTGTTGCGCACGCTCTGGGCGCACGACATTAGCGCCGAGCTGGCTGGTGATGCACGGTCGACAGAAGAGCTTGTCCTCAAAAACCGCGAAGAGGGCCACTCGTGGATCATTATTGTGAAGCAAGAAGGTGTTGTCAAGATCAAGACGATGCCCACTGCTGGTGCAGGATCAGGGACAAGCGGTGCAAGTGCAGCTGCTATCCACAGAAACTACGCTGCACCTGATGTTGAGCTGCCGTTCTCGCAGGTTGTCAGCTGGCTGCGCAGCGAGATGCGCGAGCGTGATTCTACTCGTACTGGCGCTGCCAAAGTGGCTGCTGCTGCGGCGGCGGCAGCTGCCGTGGCTTCGTCCTCGCTCGAGTCGTCCTCGGTCGGCAGAAGCCACCATGCCGGGGCCGGCGACCTTGCTGGCGGGGCCGAGGGCCAGCAGCAGGAAGTACGCATCCTCGTGAGCCAGACCAAGAGCAAGAAATTCAACCGTCAGGCTGTCGTCGAACAGGCCCAGGCCAGCTCGGCACGGCTGGTGCGGTCCTTTTTGTCTGGCCCCGTTGCTGCTGTCGAGACGACCGACCAGGTGCTCGATCTGATTCGGGGCACAGCCCTCTCCGATCCAGACAGCTGGCGGCGTGTCGAGCAGAGTGTCAGCTCGGTCGAGAAGAAATACACGAGAGATATCCAAGACATGCTGCTGCGGTGGCGGACGGAGTACGAGAGCAGCAACAACACGCGGTCGCGGAATGCGTTTGTGTACAACTTCCGGACAGGGACGTGTATCTACTATGATCTGGGGGCGTAGAGACGGTCGATTTGACGGCGCTGTTTGATTTATATGCGGTTGCAAGCAAATCTCCTCTTCGAGCTTACATTTACAAAGCTTACTTTTACAGTTTTTCTTTCACCACGTTCCTTATACACTACTTGCGCATAGTTGTGAACAGTTGTTTGCCCAAATGACAGCTTTTATTCCATTATTTGCCGGCTTTTGTGTTTTTCTATTTGTTTTTTTGGAGGATGCGGGCTTGTCTGTGGCCGAGTATCCTAAGCGCAATGCCCGAGATCTCATCTGCCGCCCGATAGAAGAAGCTGCAGGTTCACGAAAGACGGGCCAACGATGGACATCCTCCATTACTGCTGCACCTCCCTCACCAAAGTTTTTTTTTCCTCGTCTATTTTTTGTTGCATCCGTTTTCCTTCAAAAGAAAGAAACAGCTTACTCGTCGTCCTCAGCGTCCTCATCGTTGACAACGTTGAAGAACTTGAGCTCGTAGACGCCCTTGGAGGTCGAGACGACGCGCAGCCAGTCGCGGAGCTGCATCTTCTTGAGGAACTTCTTGGTCAGGTACTTGAGGTAGCGGCCCGACAGGTCGTTGTGGGCAACAATCTCAATCTTGCCGTCGCCGGACTGCGAGATGGCAATGGTCTCGCCCAGGTTGCCGACACGGCCATCGACCTTGATGCGGTCGGTAAGGTACTTCTCGAAGGCGGCGACGTCGAAGATCTTGTCGCTGGCGGGCTGCGAGGCGTTGATGACGAACTTCTTGGTCGTCTTGGCGGCCTTGCCGGACTTCTTCTACAGGAGGAGGAAAATAACAAAACTTTAGCCTACTGCATTTTTTTGGACGTTGACAAAGAAAGGAGGGAAGGGGATGCCCAAAAAACAGCAAAGCGGTTCGTTTTGTTTTTCAAGGGAAGGGAGGCAGAGCGATGATGGACGCTCGATGTCGAGACGACGACTTCCGTGCCACGACGAGAACATTGCCATCTCGAAATCTCGCGATCCATCAAATCGTTCAGATGCAACTTACGTTCTGAGGAGCCATTGTAGAGACTGGAGGGAAAGTATGAAACTTTGGTGTGGTGTATAGAAAAGCGGACGGTGGACGCAAAGAAGTCGAATCCTGCGTGCTGTCAGGGAAGATTGATGTGGTGGTGGTAGATGTAGTGGTGGAAAAGATCGCGGGACCGAACAGAAAAAAAAGTCGAGCAAAAAAGACTAGGAATAGTCGGCACTCGCGAAATTGCCCCACTTTTTACATAGAGGGGACTGAAAAATTCGCGGTTATCGATAACGAGTTAGGGCTTGTGTTCGGATGAGAGTCACGTGAATAGTTCCACGTGTGGCCTCACGTGCAATGCATCTATCCATTTGACGCTAGTCCACTACCGGTCGGACGCTGCTGACTTTCATGCCCCAGTTATTCTCACCAGGCAGAATTTGTTCTTCTGCAGCACCTATTTTTGCCTCGACTCTGCCACAATCCTCGTAGACTTTCGACGTTCAGATGGCGTCTGTCACAGGCAGCCTTCCAAGACTCGAAAGGCAGCGCTGTTACTATTTCTGTCGTGCAGTCTTATCTATCATCAACTCATCATCCACAGATCGTTGTTTTAGACTTTGAATTGCGTGCGGGGCCTCTAGGCCATTCTTGCAGACCATGAAGAGCATGAAGACCATGTGCTTCTAGAAAGGCCTCCCGTTGCCAAGATTAAACGTCGCAGGAGGCAAGAAATAAAAGAAGGAAAAAAGTACAGCATACATATGTTCAGATGCAATAGCAAGAAAAAGAGGGAAAGAGGTGGCTTGCGTTGCGTTGCGCCACGATTCCCTGGCGTATTTCTGCATTGGCAAGAGCCACCGATCGGTTCTCGATCAGTTATGTCATGATTTCGCAGTGGAGGGAAGGCGCGAAACAGGGCTGCAGGGGGGTAAACTGCCGCCGCTCTTGCTTTTCCCTTTTTGGCGTGTTAACGATCTCGGCTGGCCCGATTAGCGCCACGGCAGTGACGTAATTGCGATTAGACGTAAACCACCCAAATTCAAAAAAGAGTCGCCGACAGAGCAGCATTAGAGTACAGCATCGCTCTGTGCCGTACGACGTACCGAAGATGGGTTTATAGTAATTTGTGTCTTATTTTTGCAGAAATGTCTTGCGTTTGGCGGTAAGCTGGCTGACGGAAAGGGAGAATGTGAGAAAGAAGAGTAAAAAAAAAAACAAAAAAAAAACAAGCTTTGTCAGCTCCTTCTCGGAGAGCTCTCACTAAGCTACGCTGACCGCCGGCGCGCTACGGTGCTGTTGCTCCTCTGTGCCTGCCCGAGCTTCCCCCTGGTCACAAATTCCCAATGCACGTGTCGGTTTCCTTTTCTTATGCTGTTCTTCGTCGCCTGCTCTTTCCTTGGCTGGGTCCTTTCTGGGTCACTTGGCCAAATCGAAATCGACGCAAAGACGCAATGCAATTTAGGAAGGAACCCGAAAGCCGAATACGCAAAAAGCAGTGGCCGGGCAGGAACGATGCACGTATACGTACAAAGCAGGCCACAGGGCCAAGCCGTGCTATGTACGGAGTACGCAGTAGCTGCGTTCCAATCACGTTCGCGGTCCTTCTGTATCCCGGTCAGGACCAGGCCCATTGAGTAATGCCAATGCATCTTTGAACCATGAGACATGACACTAGTATGGCCTCGTTTGTACTCGTATTATGGGCCTCTCGGATGTGTATGGATTGTATGACGCAGTGCCGCCCTCGTTCTCTCCTTCCCTGCCTCCCCGCCCAACTTCTATCTTGCAAAGGAAACCACCCGACCTGCCCGCCAAGGTACAGGCTCATCGCTCCTGCCTGTCGACAGCGGCTGTCGTCCAGTACGTAGTACGTTCTCACGCTCTTTCCCTTTCGTCTACTGTCTCTTGCCTGTTGCCAGTGCCTCCTTCCTCCGGCGTCTGGTTCCCTCCTGCTTGTTGTTGGTCCACCCTTTCCGACCTTGTTTTCTGCTCTCCTTTTTCTATTTCCCGGCTTCTTTTCTTTTTTGCCTCACCCCATACTATCACACTACCGCACCGCGTAGTGCCTCGTTCCTTGTGCTGAGTACTCAGAGACAAGTTCATCAGCGCTGTCTTCGTTCGTTACCAATCGCAAAAAAGATACTTAAAGAGTGTATGGTCCCCTCACTTTCGTCCCTCTGTTCCTGATTCTTCTTCTTTTTTTGTTCCTCATTCAATTTACTCTCGCATCTCTTCCTGTACTACAGACCCAACCAACCTACACTCACTTCAATCAACAAACACATCTCGAGATCCTTCTCACCAAACAACAGCCAACATGCCTTTCACCACCTCCGACATCTGCAAGATCATCCTTGCCATTATCCTGCCACCTGTGGGTGTCTTCCTTGAGCGCGGCTGCGGTGCTGACCTGCTCATCAACATCCTGTTGACCATCCTGGGTATGTCCTCTTCACGTCAACTGCTGTCTTGACAGCTTCTCCACCGTAAAGAAACAGTACTAACAACTCTACCAGGTTACATTCCCGGCATCCTCCACGCCCTGTACATTATCTTGAAATATTAGGCGCCAAAATGGAGTAGAGTGGGCGACGTTGTGCAGGGGACGACGGCGAGACCCAAGAGGGTTGCCAAATCGACAGCCCACGATCTGGCGCGATTCCACCGATGACGACGACAAACAAAAAGCCCCCCCCCCCCCCCCAAACGCGCCTCCTTCAAGTTCAGAACAATTGCATGCGGTCGGCCCTGTAGGCCAGCCCTCAGCTGGTCTTTACATGGCCTTGCAGGCATGCATTGTCTTAGCTGGCGCCTTGGCGGCAGCAATCTCATAACATGATCACCCACGTCATTTCCGGAAAACCTCGTTCTCGTCTCCCGCGCAACCGAAACGCGGGTCGCTCGGCATCTTCCGTGAAAATGTTTGCAAGCAACCCGAGCTTTCCTTTCGATATTGTTGGCAATTTTCTGCGATTTTTGGAACTTTGCGCTTAATTATTCTCATTTGTCTTTGTTTTTGCTTTTCAACTGCTTTTTTTTACAAGCATCCATTCGGGTTTTGCCCTGCCATTCCTTGTTTAATTCTGTTCCATCGATTCCCATAGATACTTTCGTCGGCCTCGCCTGTTGCAGAGCAGGAAGCGACGGCCACTTAAGATAATGAAATCGCGATACCCATTTATTTCAAATAACCCACTTTCATTCTATGCATATTTAAAGTGATGTCGGTTTTGCGCTAGTAATTTGTGTAAATGTCGGACATTTCAACGTCATACGACAAATATGTCGAATATATGTACGACGTACTTGTTTGTTTCCACCGTCGTAGAAAGGATGACTTGACATCTACGTCTACCGGGCACAAAGTATGTTGTACATTCATTGCATTACACCCCGACGCCTCGTGGACGTCCCCGATATCTAGTTTGTAGCCGTGCGACTCGGCCATTTCATCAGCCACACCGCCAATGCCTTCGCGATTAGTCCTCCGGACAACGCTGATCTACCGAGTGGCATGGATTGACGGTCACCAATAATGCGCCGTGCTTTTACTACACCTCTTGGCCCTTGCTCATGTCAGGCTCAAGCATGTCGAGGCTCGACATGCTTGTTGAGATGCAATCTGGCGACAGCTGTGACATCTAGCTTCTCACCTAGACCGTCTATCTCAAGGCTTATCGGTCCAACCTTGGCCATCTCTGAATTGGACGCCGTGGGTATCGTCGTAAATTTCATGGTTGTCTAGACCCTCATTATAAGCGGCCAACCTTGAAGCACAGGATCTGTAGTTTGTCAGTATTTGAATACGTCGCTTATATAAAATCGAGCCATGCGCCGTGGTACTCACATCGTTCTTGCCAACGTCCACGGTGTCATCTTCAGCCACACGCGTGCCTGCTGCACCCTCTACATAGGCTATTGGCGCATCGCCCATGCACTTGCGCGCCACTTCGGCCACGGTGCTGCCCTTCTTAACCAGAACGCAGTCGCGGAAGAGCGGTTTTGCCGCCTCGGTGGCTGATATTGGTGGCGGGCCGCTTAATGTCGGGTCTGCTGATCCTGTTGCGGCGGCTGCGCTTGCTTGTGCCATGTTAAGAGCAGCAATACTGCGCACCGGGAAAACGGGGATTAGGTTCAGTACGTCGGCGGCCCGTGAGAGAGCCTGCACGACACCTGTTGACCCGAAGCGGTAGATGACCATATCCCGCAAGTTGTTTATGCGCCGCATGTTCTTCTCGTCCATCTCCTTGAGGCCGCCGCCCTCAGGGTCGCCGTCGGCAATCAGGTCTTCCCGTGTGTCCACAAACTCGCCGCCTTCTGTGTATTTCACGTACCCCTGCTTGGTCAGTTTGCGCAAGAAGATCTCGGACACGGCCGAGCACAGCACGATCCGGTCTGACTCGTTCTGCATCATCTTTGTAATCTTGGCAATGTTGCGGTCGGCGTCTGGGTGGTCAATTTTGTTGAGCGCAATCACGGTCGGGAACTTGTCGTCGGTAAATGCATTGACCACGCGGTCCAGCAGCGCATCGTCCCATGCTTCGAGCGGCTCTTTCAGGGCCAGCCTGTCCAGTGTCCGTGCCATCAGCTTCGCTGTACTGCCGTAACCTGACATTTGGTTCTGCATCGTCTCGACGGCCGTCTGCTTCGCTGCAATGTGCCGCCGCCGGATTGCCGGCCACCGCTCTACCAGGTTGCCCTTGATCCACTGCACAATCTCGGACCGCAGCCATGCAATGTCGACGGAGGGATCGTAGCCGCGTGTGTTCTTGCCCTCGGCGTCTGTAGTGCCGCTGACATCGACGACATGGATTAGCGCGTCGGCATGGCGTAGGTCGTCAAGGAATTTGTTGCCGAGGCCCTTGCCCTGGTGAGCGCCAGGCACGAGACCGGCGACATCGAGCAGTTCAATGGGCACAGAGCGGCGGCCGTTGGTGCAGGCGCCGTAGTTGGGTTTACACCGGTCAGATACACCGTAGCGGGCGCAGGCGCAGTCTACCTGGAGGTAGCCGACGGCTCGCTGGGGGTCGATCGTTGTGAAGCTGTAATGCGGTTAGGATGAGGCGGGAAAGGGGCAAGGTCGATCGGGGAGGCTCTTCAAGGGTACGTACGGGAAGTTGCCTGTTGAGGAGGAGCTCGTTAGTACGTCTGTCGTATACCACGTAATTCTTGGCGCCTAGCAGCACTCACCAACTTTGGATGTGGCATCGGTCAAGGAGTTGAGCATGCTCGATTTGCCAGCACTCGGCTTGCCGACGAGACCAATCAACGGGTCGCGAGGCATGATGGGCAGTCGTATGTGTCGATTTTGTGTTTTTGTGTTTAAATGTCTTCAAAAAAGCCTGTTGGGTCGGTGGGAGGAGGGTGCGTGGAGTGAGACACTTTGAAAAGGGCAGCCTCGTGGGTTCACGGATGACGCATGTCGCATAAATTGACAGTTTTTTCTGCTGTGGCTCGATGCGCCCTTCCATTGACCGGCAGATCTGGAATCCCATCTTAGTGGTCTTTTGCAGCGGACTGCCCCGCTATAAAATTCTAGTTTAGCCTCCTTATTCTTTATCGCCAGCACATCTTTCCCATATTTCCGCGCCCGATAGCGCCCGACAGCGCCCGATAACGCCCAAAAAATGGCGGGGCAGCACCACCTCTACTGCTTCGTAGGGCCTCGCGCGTCAATAAGAGCTCCTGCCCAATCCAGTGCTTGCTTTTGACGTCAAGATTTATTTGGTGGACACGTGAACCTTCAAACAAGACTGGAAAGAGCCCACGAACAGCTCCTTCCTTGCTCAGACCTGCTCATCTTGCGCGGCAACTCAGAGAAGGCACATTCAATTGCACTTGCCCGGCGAAGACAACAGAAGCCGTTCTTGCCGTAAAGAGCCCCGGCAGCTCCTTCCGGCCCAGAAACGCGATTTCCCCAAAGTCTACTCCGGAGTGTTTTTATTCCCCTGGATTTTGTTTTACCCAATCCTGCCATTTCCCTCCCCCTCCCCCCTACACAATGGCACACGCACAGTTACCCATCGCGTCTCTGCCGCTTTGGCAATCTCTCAACAATGTTGCCTTCAACAACACCCGGATTGCTACCATCCCCGATAAAGGCTCTGGACTTGTTGCCACGAGCTCCGAGTCGAGCTCTCAAGCAGACGGACATGGCAAGCCACTGATCTCTGTCCCTCACGGCCTCGTGCTCCATGCCGAGTCTGTTGAAGAATATGCCAAACAAGACCGCAACTTTCGACTGCTTCTCGACGCTGCCGGTCACCAGACGGCCCGTGGTGACATTCTTCTCTTTCTGCTAGTGCAGCTTGTTTTGGGCTTGAGACGTCCTGGTGAGGATCTTGTTTCCTTGCCGACGCCGTGGACCGAATATGCCCGCTTTCTGCCGGCGGATGTGCCGCTGCCGACGCTGTGGACGGACACTGAGCGCTTGCTTCTCCAAGGCACATCACTCGAGCCTGCCGTTGGAGCCAAGCTTATAGCCCTGGAGGCCGAGTTTGACCAGCTGCGCGAGAAGTCTTCAGACATCCCGTTCTGGCATGCTGCTTTCTGGGAGCGTGCGTCCGGTCCCGAGCTACGTCACTGGTTTCTCGTCGACGCCTGGTACCGCTCACGCTGCCTGGACTTGCCACGGTATGGCCCGTCCATGGTCCCATGCATCGATATGGTCAACCACAGTGACAAGCCAAACGCCTACTATGAGGAGACCCCGACAGTGCCGGTCACCGGGGACGACATTGGTGTGGTCCTCTTGGTGCGGCCACAACAGAAGCTTGCTGCATTAGATGAGATCACCATCAGCTACAGTGGCAGCAAGCATGACGATGAGCTTGGCGCCGGCAACAGCAGCAGTGGTCTGAAGCCTGCATCCGAGATGCTCTTCAGCTACGGCTTTATCGACCCCCAGTCAACACGCCATAGCCTTGTGCTTCCGTTCCGGCCGTTCCCAGACGACCCGCTCGCCAAGGCAAAGCTCCATGTCTTTGGGGCGCCGGGACCAATGCTGGAGATTGAACGCTTGATTGTGGATGATGACGACGAGAGCGACGACGATAACGAGGCCGAAGCCAAAAGAAAGGCACTGGGACGGGTGCGCTGGACGTGCCCGTTCGTGTACCTGATGTGTGTCAACGAAGAAGACGGCATTGACTTCCGTCTGCGCCAGGAAACCGATGGATCAACACAACTGCGTATATTTTGGCAGGACGAGGACATTACAGACAAAGCACGCGACTTTGAAACACTCACGAGTCGACACGAGCTGGCGCCCGTGTTCCGGTTGCGCGTTGTCACGGTCCTGCAGGAGGTCATCGAGTCACAGCTGGAGCGGATGCAGGCAGTTGGCGTCGAAGAGGACGACGACAGTGACAACGACGATGAGGGTGGGAACGACACCGACATGGCGGACGGTGCGGACGACGCCTCTAGTCACGATGACGGCACACGCAGCGCCGTTGCCAAGCAAGCGGCGCTCTTGAGAGACATTGAGTCACGGATCCTCAGCGCCGCCTTGGAAGCGCTCGAAGTAGAGGTGAGTCGCATAATCATACACGGATGATGGACGTTCCGTCCCCAGCACTCTTTTCGGATACTCTTGCACTGCGCTAGGAGCAGCGGATTTTACTGCCATTCCCCCAACATCACGACAAACACTCTCCCTTCATTCCTTGGCGTCACTTGGTAGCCCTTGTTGTCCGTCTGGCGCCGACCGGTGCTCTCTACCAGTGATCGTCTTTCCATCCTGAGTACCAGTGGTACAGTTTAGGGGCTCTTTTGATCCCTCTTTGCCTGCCGGCGTATGTGTGCCTTGCCCGTCCTCTGGCTGGTCCCGGCGTCTCGCCTGGATCTCTGATCCTTTGTCCCTCGATCTTGCTTTTCGTCTTTTCCCCTCGCTTTCCCCCATGATCTTCATCTTTGTTTCGTGAAGACTACTCCATCTCCCGCTGTCTGGATCTCTCCGGTTTGTTTTCTCGCCTCCGCACCCCGTTACCCCGTTACCCCGTTACCCCGTTACCCCGTACAGACGCATCGGGATGCAGTACGGAGAATGAGAACACAGTACGGAGCCAAATCCAGCTGATCTCTCGCTGTGTCCATCTTTGAGTTGCTCGAAGATGTGCCCCGGGGCTTGACGCAGGATATGGCCCCAAGTCTTCCTTCAAGCATCACCTCGCACCATTGCCCCATTTGATACAATGCACACGCCCGCTCTCCACACCACCAGCAACACGACAGGCAACATGAGCTCACACGCCCTCTGGCCCATCTGCTGTCTCTGAACACGTCTAAGTATAATGTAGAGGCCTTCCCTGAGACCTAAAAGGCTCTCCGTTGTGAGCCCCTTTGAGCGTTGTGCATCATCATCCGACGGCGAGAGTGGGCATCGCCCTGGCTAGCGTTGTGCCAGGACCACCGCCAAAAACAATGGGTACAATGCTGCAAGTGTATGCTTCGCAAAAACCAGGCAGTGCTTTCAGGCCAGAAGGAGACGAAGGGAAGTCCCGGGTTCCAAGCGACATGCATACTCTGTACTTTTACAGCAGGCTCTGCTCTATGTTGGAGGGCTGCAACAAAGAAAGAAAGAGAGAGGTGTCAAGGTGTCAAGGTGTCAAGGTGTCAAGGTGTCAAGGTTGGATTTGCAACCTCCCGAATGCTACAGTAAAACGAGGGACACGTGGGCTAGGCAGAGCATTCAACGTATTCTTACGATACAATGGCCGTTTTACGACCACCTGCATTTTATGCTTTGCCAGCTCTGACGAAGTCGTCAACAAAGGGCACTTTGGGCTGCTTTCTTTTCACATTCTTCACATTCTTCGCACTTTTTTTTTTGGCACAATTTCTCCTTCCTGCCTTTCTCTTTTTCACTCAAATTCTTTGGTTCATTGGATTGCTGACACCCCAATCCTACCATGCAGAGGTCGGATCTGCTCATGAATGCAACAGTGGTGGCTTATCTCGGGTCGATGGAGGTTGCCCAAAACGACCTAGTCGATGACCAGGCACCCAATCAGGGACAAGTCGATGAGCCCATGCAAGAGGACGAGGGTGACGATTTTAGCTGAGGACCATGTCCTCTCTCTGTTTTGTTCTTTTTCTTCCTCTGCTCGAAAACGTCTCAACGAAGAAGAAGAAGAAGAAGAAGAAGAAGAAGAAGAAGAAGAAGAAGAAGAAGAGTACGACGTTCCTGCAAGTTTAAATACAGGACATGCGCATACGGCGTAAACACCAAACACCGAACGACTTTGCACCGAGAAAAAGGGACGACTGTGAGCAAGGCTGGGCATGTTGTTGATGGACAGACGAGAATAGCAACTGAACATCAAAATGAAAACAGCGTTGAGAAGAAAAGGAATCCATGACAGCCATACAAACACGTTGCTCTTGCCCCAGTCGCGCGACTGGTTTCCATTCTGGGCCTCCAACGCGAAAGTTTCATCACTGGCCAGGAGTGCATGTTTGCCATTGTGTCCACCAATGTTTTGTTCCCACCTTTTCACGGCATGCTCACGGCGTCCTCATGGCGTGCTTCTTATGGTATGGATCCAGCTTCGGAATTATCTTTGGATCACGTTCGTACACTCCTCCAGACTGAGGAAAGAAGGCCTACGACATATGGGGTAAGTTCGAGATAATACACAGTGCAAACACAAATATTGGTGAGAATACTTGGGGGTTACACGGGTGGCAAATATGAACAAAACAAACGGCAAAAGGACAACAGCGGCTGGGATGAAAACGGAGCATCAAGTAGGCAAAGCTCAGAACAGAGAGACATCCACCACCCAGTTCAAACGAAATGAACAGCAATGGCGTGCATTGCTTGACCCACCGAGACACACGAATACCCAAGCAAGCAGCCAAGAAGCAAGCAGACAGGCAAGAAGAAGAAGGCGCACCTCAACGGCAGGAACGGCGACGTGAGAGAGGCGTGCAGAGCTCGTTGTGGATCTGGAAAACCCGACATGGCTGCTGACCAAAGGACTCCTTGAGCCCCAGGAGGGCGAGATCAGGAACAAGCAAATCAGAGGGAGAGGCATGACGCGTTACTGTTGGTCACGGGCACTGCAAGCGAATGCAAGGAGCTCTCCTGCTCGCCATTGTTTTTTATTCTCATTCATTGCTTCTTGCCCCCTGTTCCTACACCAGTTACAGATATGCCGTGAGGCTGCAGCTGCCGAATGAGGCACAGCACGACAGCAGACGTTACCAGATGATGAGCATGGTGCGTTAGAGGCGCCTAGTTTGCCAACAGCCAGCGCCGCCACCAGGCAGCGTACACAGTTCAGGGCGCAGTTTTACCTTGGCCAGACTTTTCGCACGGCAGATACAAGCACACTGTGAGAGCCGAGGCACATCAAATTACTCGCCTCGTCTGTTGTCTATCGCCTCTCGTGTTTCCCTTTTTCTTCTTCACGGGAGAATCAGACCCTAATCCCTACAGCAATGTCTGCAAGCGAGCGATATTGAACAGGTGATTTTCGCACGGCACGGGCGTCAAGAAAAACGAGAAAAAAAATGCACAAAAATAAGATACCACAGCCAGACATGGAAAGAAACAGAATTTCCCTGCGCCTCCCTGCGCCGTTCTGAAGGGCAGACACGAGAATGGCCTTAGCAGGACCTTTTCCTGGCTTGGTTTTGTCTTTGGGCCTCGGGTCTCCTTTCCTGCTTCTTTTATTTTTGTGCTCTTTTATTCTACCATGACTGCCCCCTTTGTTGGTCTCCACCTCGCTTCTCTCGACTGACTCGTGGACGGGAGCGTGCGTTTGATTTCTATTATTTTTGTTCGCTTGCTAACAGCTGGTTTACGCGCCTCTTGCTTTCTCGCTTTCTCACTTTCTCGACCAGCAGCCTCTCGGTGTCTTGCACATTACCGCCGACCCGCCCGTCTCTGCATAGTAGTTATATGCCATGAGGGTGAAATTGCTTTGTCTTCATATTACTCTTCTCGCCTCTTGCTTGTACGAGCTCGACAGGTACCGCACCTACTTCGACATATGCACAAAGATAGGTAGGAGGGGTGGCGCTCCGCGAGTGTCTACTTTTTGCATCTGCCGTTCCCCTTCATTACTTCTCGGTCCCTCAGCCACGTGTGATAATAATAAACATCCCGCCTTTCAGTTTCCAGCACTTCATTCATTGGCTTCATCTTTTCCCACAGGTACACAGTATCTTTGTGATGTATCTCTGTGTTAGGGAGGTAAGGGTCGCACTCGTTATTGGATGCTGTCCCATTGAAAAATACGACCCTGTCCAGGCTGCCCCGGGGAAACGGGGGTTTCAAGAAAGAGGCCTGCTCTCTTCTCACTGGCCAGAACATATGGCCTGGCCAGAGGTGTAGGGGACGCAGCTGGAGAGGAGGATTGAGACGCTAGTGACAAATGAAGAAACTTTGCCCTTTTTGGTGAATAAAAAGAGTATCTGTCGGGTCACCGGTGTGAGATATCACTTATCACAATACACGTCCGCAAGTGGTCCTGCGGTAGGTGTGTATTCTGTGAAAGCAATGATGTCTGATTCTCTAGTCTAAACTTCTATCTACGTTTCTGCTAGAAGGGCTCTACTTATAGACGCCCGTTTATTATAGTTCTGTTCGTCTTTCCCTCCTCTTTCTTCTAGTAGCTTCCATTTCCCTATCCGACTGTTTGTCCCTTCGTAATCGTGGTGTAAACGCAGGTGTTATGGAACATCGTGGAATTGATCCTTTGTTCGATGTAAACAAACAGTGGCAATTGATCCTTGATGCGATAATGACCTCGTTGCCTGGCGCGCGCCTGCGCACCTCTTTGTATTACATAATCAGGTGGTAGTCCCGATCAAAATACCCACAGTATCCATTTATACGAATTGCGGCTCCCTAGGAACGAACTGCGGATGAGAAAAAAACGACAAGGCACCACACAATCCACATCCACATCGAAAAACCGGGGAGGGAAACGATCCTTCCGCCATCTTTGGAGTTTCTCACCTTCTTGGTTTTCGTTGCTTTCGTTTTCTTGTTGAGTTCTTGGCTATCTATGAGGTGGCTTGTGAGTTGCTTCTCCAACTTTTAAATCCTCAATTCCGTTTTCTCTTCGTGATGCATGCTCCTGGTCTCCGAATCGACGAGGCTTATTTTGGGTCGTTTTGTCTCGTTTGTGATTCCTTCCGTACCTGTCAACACACGTGTTCAGTATGCAATTTTAGCCACCGTCATTTCTGTTTCCATTCCGCCATTTTCTTCAATTTGGAGAATTTCTTTCTGTTTTTGCGAGAGCTGGTGAGGAGGGAATTGACTTCCTACCGGGCATACTACCCTTGTAACAGAGAGATCGACCGGAGCACCTGTCTAAGGAGCAATTCGACCCTCATAGATGTTGTGATAAGGTTTTTTCTCAACGAAAGCGGCCTTCCTTCCCCTCACCAGCCCTTCTCTTGTTATTTTGTGTCCTCTGTCCGAAATAGGCTCTTCTTCGTCATGGGAACGATCGGTGTGCTCAAACAAGAGGGAAGGGCGTGGGCAACAGGAATCGTATGCGGCAGACCTCGAACACGGCACTGCACGGCTTTATTCGCAGAGAGATGCCTTGTTGTAGCTGCTTGCTCGTTGACGTTTTGACACAAGGCAGGCAAACAAGCAGACAAGGCACATAAGGAGGCAGGATCACAGACGTAGCAGCCAATCTGGCCAATGTTTGAGTGGCCACTGGACCAAACGACACCCCCACCCCGCCTCCGCCTTGACCCATAAGAGAAATCTAAAATAAATCAAAATGGCACTGAAGGACAAAAATAAAAATAAAACGGAGCGAAATACTGTGGATTTGATACACAGTAGGGCCTTTATGTGCAGATCGACAGAGTGCTTTGACTTTAGCAACATATATACTGCGTAGGAATTAGGGAATAGACCAGCATTTTAGAAAAAAAGATGGGAATCTGTGACTTCTGCGTCATGGTGGCACGCAGAAAAAGATAGCAAATCTGAAAACAAGGAATTGACGAGGCAAGAGGAGGCAAAACACTGCGGTCCGTCAACACTTTTGGGCAACAACTTGCTAGCCTGTCTCTGGTTACACAGCAGACAGCTGTGCTTGCAGCTGACACCTCATTTTCCAAACTATGGGACGAACCCTGGAAGTATCTCGTCGGCCGCCGTATATCGTGTCGTGATATATTGGTCTGGCCAGGTTATATTGTTTTGAGTGGCTTCTTAAGGTGCAGCACATAGCACTGCATTTCCAACTGTATCCGGGCTCATCTCGTGTAAATATGGCCTGAAGAGCCGCCAGAACAAGATTGACGTTTCAAGACGGAATAAAAAGATGTGCGGCTGGGATGTCATGATGGCACTGGCCAGTGCTTGGGTAAATTTTGAAGCCAAGCCAAATAGGTCGGTGTTTTCTTTCTTCTTTTTCTATCTCAGCACAAAGTGAACGTCGTAGCTTGGGGTTGTAGTTCGTCGTCTGTCACCACCGACGTGCTTCTCTAGTGTCTGCTTTGCTACCTGTGATGTCGATTCTTAACTTTTGATCGTCTTCCTGTGTTCAGACCTTTTGTCGATTTTCAACTTTGATGATGTCCATCTGCCTCGTCAAATAACAAGGTCCGCTTCCCCCGCTAAAAGTGATGACAACGGTAAGGCTTAAGAGGGGCCGTCTCTGGTTGGGGGTCGATACATCCGTGGCAGTCAAAAAGCTTTCTCAAAGAGATATCTCAAAGAAATTACCATTACGTCGTATCTCGTTCTCGATTCCTCTCAGTATCCTGTCGTGTTCGCTTGCCTCCTACACTTGAGAAACGGAGTAAGGATACACTAAGCAGGAGGCAGGGCATATCGAAAGTTAGAGTAACTATTGGGGCTAGTTAGGTTAACGCTGCGTAGGATAGGGGCGAGGGGACAGGTGTTAGGGGACTGCGGACTCAGTCTAAATATCTACAGTCTGCAGAATAGCTAACAAGTACCTTCTATGCCTTTCTCTATATTCTTTAACTCTGTGCGGGCCAGGTCGAGGGTACGCCGCCCGCTCGAGGGTACGCCGCCCTGTCTGGGCCGGGTCGAGGGTACGCCGCTCTCTGTATGTGTTTGGCTGTGGGTGGGGGGCTGGGCCGGGACGGAGGGTCGTGGGCAGTACGTTTTTGGCTACTTTTTTGTTGTTGTTGGTTTTTGGTGTTTTTGGTGTTTTTGTTTTCTTCTTTTTCTTTGGTTTTTATTTGCTGCCGGCCGGAGTTTTTGACTTTCGGTCCTTCTGCTGGCGCCAGCGTGTAGCCCGGGCCGTGCTGCCCCCGGTCGAGGGTATTAAAGTAAATTAGTTATCGGGCCTTATAGGTATTCTAATCGAGACTACTACCTAATTATATAATATACGAGGCGCGCGCGGGAGCGCGACCAGGCAACGAGGTTATTATTGTAATAGGGATTAATCACCGAAGCTTATTTACATCGAACAAAGGCTTAATTCCACGATGTTCCATGACATCTGCGTTTACACTACGATTATAAGGGAACAAACAGTCGGGTGGAGAAATGGAAGTTATCAGAAGGAAGAGGAAAGAAAGACGAATAGAACTATAGTAAACGGACGTCTATAAGTAGAGCCCTTATGGTAGAAACCTAGATAGAAGTTTAGACGAGAGAATCAGACATCATCACTTTCATAGAATACACACCTTATGTCACGGACAAGAATATATCAAGCCCAGGACACCCCTTGGATTCCTACAAGATCCCCATAAGATTGGGAAAAGCCACGGATACCCATGGGATTCCCATGGGTATCTGGGAAGGGCCCCGGCAGTCGGACTCTGCCAGTCCCCTTGATAGGAGATAGGAAGGATAGCTCTATCTCCGACCTGACAGGGCTATATATATAGATACGAATACTTCTTTCTTCCTTCGAAAGAAGTACGAGTTATTCTCTGTACAATACCAGACCTACCTTGATACTCTACTCTCTTCGACCCATTATATTGTTCGCTATTCAATTCCTGACGGCAAACCCTTCTCTTTATTATACCTTTTGTTTTCCCTACCCTTACACCTTACCGCAGGAACCACTTGCGGACGTGTATTGTGATTGGTGATATCTCACACCGGTGACTCGACAGGCCTGTTATTTGTTATACAGGTTTATAGCTACCGTCTCTCTCCCGCTCTCCTGAAGCTAGAGAAGAGAGCTTCTCACAATGGCTTCAGGGGGCTCCTTTAGAATACAATACTGTTATCTATCTACTATCACTGTTATTTACACTTCCATGGGGCTTATATTCAAATAGAGAGTACGCCGCCCTGTCTGGGCCAAGTCGATACTGACGTGCCCGTCACATACACGGCAAAGTTGACATTAAAATAGATAGACGAAGGTCTCTGGCGTCGTTTGGCCTCAAAACGCCCCGCGGCGGGTTCCGTAGCTCACGCGTCATTCTCTCCCTCCTCTGTGCGATGCGGAACATGTGGGGACTTTTGCTTTGACTGGTTCCAGTGGTAGAGTTGCAGCCGGACTAAGATTGCGGATGCGGAACCGCAACGTGGTCGAGAATTTGGGGAAGTAAAGGGGAAAAGTGGACCGATCTTGAATTTCGAGATTTTTTGAGACCACCACTACCGCCCAGCGGCGCCCATCCTGCGAGCCAGCCCAGTCGCAGGGCAAATCGAGATGGGCGCAGGGCGAAATGAGCAAAGACGAGACAGGCAAGAGAGACAAGACTGGCGAGACAGGTCGAAAACGGGAGGGATCTCGACGGTCGCTCATCGGATGTGCTTTTATCTGCTTGGCGCCACTCGTAGCCTCCGTATTCCGACTGACAACCCTGCTTCCGACTGGCTAAGACAGTTGGGGATGGAGCGGACGGACAACGAAGGACGGGGCTGAGAGCTGAGATAATGTATGATGCGTAGAAACAAAGGTGAGGATGAGAAGAAAGGGCAAAAAGGGAAAGGACGGGAGGAAAGACAAGGGAAACAGACCAGGAGAGATAGATGGTGATTCGAAGTCTTTCCGTTTTTGGCAGCCTTGACTCCCGTGCCAGGTTGCTCTTTCCTAACGGAGTACGAGGTGACAAGTGACGATGCACAACCAAACGCACCTTCCTTCGACCTGATCCCACAAAACCTGGTTGCGAGGCCTAGATGCGCCTTCCCCAAACATTAGGGGTAATCTTTTTGCCACCCCAGACCTCCCCCGTACTGTTCCTGTGGGGTGGATGTCTCTGTCATGTCGTGCCCCATTCGTGGCTTTTCCCCTTGCACCTTCCAATACATACTCTGGGCGGTATCGTTCGTTTTGTTTTGCGCGCTCCTTCCTTCGTCGCTTTGTGGCTCTGTTCTTTCTAGGGCCTGTCGTTGGCTCTTGCCCTCTTACCGCCATGCTTAGTCTTGGACAACATTCGATTTGTTTCTTTCGTCACTGCGCTCCGCCTCCTTCCGGCAAGTGCAGTCGTCTTGCGTCCCCCACTCACACTTGACTTGTTCCTTCTCATTCTGTTGAGTTTCTTTTCTCGCTTGTCTGGCCTCCATCTTTCGTCCTCTTGCAACCTCCAAATATGCCCCCGGGCTCCTTCCTTCGCTCTTTTCGGTGTGCTTGCCGGTCGCTTAGCTTCCGCTCCCACCGTAGCAGTTGTGCCTTGGAGCTCCAGGACATCGACGTCCGCGCGCCTGCCGCATAGCGCGGAGAGTTTGTGTTGCAGCAAGCCTCAACTCGCTAATCCGTACGCGGCAAGAGCTTCGCCCTTGTGTCCTTCCTCAGCAGTAAAATGCGGTGTCCTGACCTCGGATCGATGGCAAACCCAATATTGAGAAGGAGCGAAGCATCGCAAGAACGACATCCGTCGTCGTGCCACTCCGTATATTGTGCGCCTTTTGTTTCGACCCTTTCAGCCCAGTCAATTTTGTGTGGCAGCAAGGATGTGCCTACCTCGTTCGGCTATACGACCTTGCCTGACGACTTACACGGCATATGTGCCTGTGCGCATTCCCCTCACAAAATCACGGGAATAAATGTCAGGCTACTGCGTATGTACAAAGCGGGACAGCTCTTTCACCCCGATACCTAGAGCTGTATTCTATTGAAATGGCGGTACCTCTCCGTTTTCGTCTTCCCGTTTTTTTTGTTCTATTTATCCATTTGTCCCCAATCATTTTCTTTCATGCCACCCCCCTTTTTACTCCAACTTTGCAACTTCGGCTCTGAAATGGTGGATTGTGGGCCACTAGTAAGAAGCTATGTACTTCGAAGGTCAGGCAGGCAAGAAAAGAAAACACTGGCAGACTTGCAGACTTGTAGACAAGGTGTTCAGTTTTACAGGCCACCGTCTAAACGACCAGGAAAGAACTAACAGACAAGGAACGCAGCTACAACAAGACCCTAAGAGCTCAAGACTTGATGTGAAGACAAGCTCGACTGTAAAACGCGGGGAATTGTAGGGCGTCTTGGCCACCGTTTGATAGTCTGTTGGAACCATGAAATGGGGAAAGAAGACAACCTCTTCACGAGAAAAAAAAGTTAGAGATGCGATACTGAAGGTAGATGGACAAAAACGGAGGGTAGGGCCGTCTGTGCCTCTTGGATAATGCAGACAGTGGGCAAACGGACCTTTTCCTCTTGATGCACATTATCAAGGCTAGTCAATCAAAACGAGTCAGGAGATGCTCTGTGAACTTTTGTTTGGATTCACTGTCTACAACTAACCCGAAGGGGATGTTCTCTACTCTTTCCCCGGATTTTCAGTCGCTCTTTCATCTTGGGACCTTAAGACACGTAAACGGCAAGTTTGCGCGCCGGTCAGTGTTTTTGTTGTGTCTTATTCGATATACATGTTCCTTCTTTGCGTTCTCGTGTTCTTGGTTCTTTTATAGCCTAGACTATGTGCCGTGCTCTTTTTCGTGTTCTTCTTCGGACGACGATCCTTGGCACCGTTTGTGAGAATTCCCCGCACTACGGAGCTTCATGCAAGACAGGTACGACGCTCTCCAGGCTCCGTAATTCCCCGTAAAATGTGCGAAGCTTTCTTTGTTGCTTTTCTGCACCCCATATGGAGAGTATGGAGGAGTTTCTGGGGGGTGTTGCGTTCGTATGTTTTGAAAAAAGCAAAAAAAGAAATCAGGAGCAAAAACGGAGCATGTTTGGTTGTATTTTCTGGGGTAAATCATGCCACCAGCTGGCCAACAACATCTGACGGTGACAAGATACCCTGAAAACGAGCTCACCCCGAGAATCCAGACCTTTTGGGGGGTTCCAACATCTAACAGTAAAGACCCCAGTACACCTTTCCAAAAAAGACTACGATAAAAGGTAAAAAGACGCACCCTCCATAATCAAAACAAATTTGCAGCCCTTGGTATCTGGTCATATGCAAGTGCCGTCATTTCCAGCTTCTCGAACTAAGCTAGCTTCAACTCTTCTTTGAATATTCTAGCACAGAATATCAAAAGTTTGCCCCCGTCAGTTCGTTTTGGCTACTTGGTGCCCGCGTGGTGCCTTTCTCCACCTGTAGCGAGTTAAAAGAACCAAACGGTGACGCTCTTGGGCAAACTGCGCATCAAGGCAGAGCTAGCTTCCTGTGCTTCAGTAACGACGTAGACGTACATAAATTTATATGCCAATGCCGTCTTCCCAGCTTGTACTCCCCACTACCGTGCTCCAAAATAAAGAAAACGCTGGGCCGCACGAGAACCACGCAGGGGATGGCAAGTGCCCAGAAGTGATTTTCTTTAGTGCTTGTGCGCAGTTGACGGTCTCTCCCTTGGCCTCTTCGTCTTTTTTCTCCTCTGTTGTTCTCCAAGGACCGCCCCGCACTTTCTCTCTGTCGGCGCCTGTTATGCGTCAGCTTTTATTCGTTTGTGCATTTTGGTTCTCGCTCTCGCTCTCTGCATTTTCGAGGGAGAATAACGGAACGCTTGGGACCCCCTCTTCCACGATCTAGTCTTCCTTCTCTTTTGTTCTCTTCGAGCATACCGCCCTATTGCCAGCGCTACGATACTGTGTAATACGTCGTAATACAGTTCGCTGACACCCCTGCATCACTCTTTCCTTTTCGCTCTTCCCTATTTACCCCACCGTTCCAGTTCAAATGGCGGGGCCATGTTCTCCATCCCCTTGTCTGCCTCCAAGGTCTCGAACCCTTTTTTTTCTGGCCTGGCCACGCTATTGTATGTGTGTGATCCTCTGCCGGCCTCCGACCACCGACGCCAGAGCTTGGAATTGCTCTACTGGGGTTAGTGGCGGAAGGAAGAGGAGGGAGAGGTCTTGGAGCTGGACTTGATTCTACAAACTACATGCGTAGAGATGAGTCCGTCCCCAATAAATCGAGTTAAAACAACGTCCCGCTTGCTGGTCAAGATAATTTTTGTTCCTTTTTGTAATGGAGCCGTTGGTTCTAATCTTCTTGTCCCTTTCCATTTCCGACCTATCTTGGGCATTTTATGTGGGTGCACCTTAACTTCCATCCCGCTAGATGCTCTTAATAGAACGAGATATTTTATGACTCGTCCTTTTTACCGTGTATTTTCCCCTTTGTGCTAAAGCCCTCGAGGTTGTGTTGCGATACGTCACGAGCGGTGCGATTATGTGTACCACAGGCTGCAACCTCTCAGCCAGATCTGGAATGGTCGTGATCCCAAGTGCTGCAAAAAGTGGCATCATGCTCAGGCTGTTTCTTTCTTTCTCCCACGATGTTGTTCGTTTGGTTCGTCCCCCTTTGAACAGCTCGTTTCGTTCATATTTTTCCTCGCTGCTGCCAATCATGAAAATTTTGGTAGAATCGTTTTAGGCATCTAAGCGAGCCTTCTTTCTAGAAGCCCGGGACATGAAGCGGTAATGACGGCAATGAGAGCGACATTACATTGAGGCAGAAGTCACCAGCTTCGACAGCAGCAGAGTGCACATCTGCGAGGGGAACATGTACCACAATAGGTAGTCGAAGGCGACACATCAAGTGCCGTCAAAGCAGGACGTTCCAACACCCTGGGAACGCTCGATTTCACGCTTTTCTCATGGTTGCTCAAACTGTGGTGGCGTTCCGTTTTGCTTGTCCTTTTTGAACTCTTCTCTTTTCTTGTTTGCTCTTGTCTGTAGACTTTGTTGGAAGTACCAACGATTTGTGAATTGTTTTATTTTAGCCCTCGAAATAAGCCGGGTCGCTCGCCTCCCGGGGATGGCTCGCCTTCTGACCATCGTGGCAGGCGGGCACAGTCTGCTGTGATCGCCAGAAATAAAAGAAATATAAACCGGTGATGGCTGTGCTGTGCAAGCTGCCAATGGTGACAGCATGAAGGGTGGCAGAAAGTAGGCATAAAGTACGCAGTAAGCAGTGCCAAGCTGTGTTTATCCCCCTCGAACCCCCTCTCTCATCGTCATTCTTTTCTGTTGAGTGCACCCTCGAGCTTCCCTCAAACTCTGCTCACTGTTGGCTGTGAAGAAGAGCAAAAGACCTCGCAGAGGGTGGCTATCGAAACATTTCCGTCCCGTTGGTCGTGCTTTTTGTGGAGTAATGCCGCCCTCACCAGAAGTGTATGGGTTTTTTTAGTGCAGATGCCTTTGACAGAATCTAATCAAAGGTGCATGGTCGTGCCTTCCCAACTTTTACTTCCTCCACCACAGCCGACTTCCTCTGCGAGTTGAGAACAAAAGAGGAAGGGAGCCGCCCAGAAAGAGAGAAGGCGCGACAGAGCCGGAAAAGAGCAAGAGACCGTTGCAAACACGGCCGCAAGACAACGAAAAGGCAGGAACGTCGGACATATTTACACATCTTTCACAAAAGTGATAAAACGGCCAATTTCCTTGGGGTTCTTACCCAGGCCAGTCTCCAGTGTCTGTTCTGGTGTTCTGTCTGTCTTCGTCTTCTCCACACACGCCCCCCTTTCCCCCGGTCCGCTCTCTCTCCGTACCTTCCCCCTCTCCACTCTCGCTTTTTCCCCCCTTCCCTCCGCACCTGTCAGCACCATTATGCACGCCCCTCCCTCTTTCCCAGTTCACTGAAGGAGACTTACTCCGTATTCGAGTTATTATCGTTGTCGCCCAACCGTTTGCGCCTTCCTGGCGTTTCTCGTCCGTTCCCATTTTATCCTCGACCAATCCCCACACCTTCCCTATTCAACCGGCCTTTCTTCCCACATACCACACCCCCCAATCTCACAGGGAAGCTGCTCACAGGTTTTGTTCGCTCATCTTGGGGTGCTCTTGGACCTGCCCCTTTGACTACGAGTAACTTAGTACATACCCTGCTCTTTCCTTTGCTCTCTCTTGCTCGTCTGCCTCTCCTTCCCTCCCTCCATCCATTTCCCCATCTTGACTGACTCTTGTCCGTTGGCTACTTTTTTTTTTTTTTTTTTTTATTCCCCTGCCCTCCGCATTTTTTTCTTCTCCTTTGTTCATCTTGTTCTTCTCGTTCTTCTTTTTCTCCTCCCCCCCCTTCGCACATCCCCTTCGCCTTCTGAGACGTCTTGTTCTTATTATATTATACCGTTGACCCCTTTCCACCTCGAGTCCCTATTTTGCCTCCTTTCACATCCTTCTCTTACTAATTCTCCATATCTTCATATCATCCGTCTTGTCCCCTCTCACCAAAACCACGCCTATCTTACTCATATACCCTTATTCGGTGCCCTCTTGTCGCGGCTGCTAAGACGTGTTACGAGTGCCCACTTTTCCGCACATTCGATTCGCCATCAGCACGCAGAGCAGATTTGTTCATGTGCTAGACAAAATCGGAACATACGCGCATACCACCCTTGCCAACAAAGCACAAGTCACGGAGAACGGACCGCTCAAGTACAAAGCACCAGGCTTTCCCCAGCTAAAAAAAAACCACTCTCGGCATATTTTACCGCGGCCCCCTTTCAACTGCTTTTTATTCGCTTTGATTCTCACATCTCATCGCATCACAAGCAAACGCCAACCAACGCTGCTCATTCACAACCGCAAATGCAGACTACTAGCAGGTGACAGCACGCCACAGGCCATATTTCTTGCAGCTCGGACCGCGAAATCTAGGCCTCTGTTCTATTGTTGGGACGTTTCGCGCCAGTCATCTCTGGCGATCTAAAATACAGCCAGACGCTCCCCCCCGACAGCATTTGGAGAAAGACGTTTCCTTTTCGGGGCCAAATCCAGACCAGACCCTTCGACTCATCAACTCATTCGACTCACCAAAGGGTTACCGATTAGTAGCCGAAGTCTACCGGCCTCGCTCGGCCTCACGCGCACGGTTTCGGTCGCCGCTGATTGCTCTCATTAGCAACGGCAGCCTTACTGGGCTTGATCGAGTCATTTCTCTTTTTATCTCTCATTCCTTCACTTCTAAGTTCTTCCCCTACACACCTGCAAAATGCCAGGAATATTACCGATGAAGGTGATAAAGGTGGGCACCAGCTCGCAGAGTCGGATTGCCCAGGCTTGTGATCGCTGCCGCAGCAAGAAGATTCGCTGCGATGGCATCCGGCCATGTTGCTCACAGTGTGCCACCGTCGGCTTCGAGTGTCGGACCAGCGATAAGCTGAGTCGCCGCGCATTCCCACGTGGCTACACCGAGTCCCTGGAGGAGCGCGTACGCCAACTCGAATCTGAGGTGCGCGAGCTTAAGGACCTGCTTGACGAGAAGGACGAGAAGATCGATATGCTGTCCAAGATGCACGGCAACCAGCGCCGCGCATCCATCTCACGAAACAACGCCTTGTCGCCAACCAGCGGCCCAGCAACATTTGCCTCGCCACCACCAACAAACGCCAGCAGCGCCAGCGACAACCTGTCACGGCAGTCCACATCCGTGTCTTCCGCATCGCCCGGGTCTACAATCTCAACAGCAAAGAGCGCATCGCCGAGAAATTCAACAGACGGCAATGCCACAACGGCGTCGAAAAGAGACTCAAAGTCGTCAACCACGCCGGCAGTGAAGGAAGATACCTTCCGTGTGCAGGCATCTCCCCTCGTTCTTGGCGTTGAGAACTCCGACTCCTACTTCATGGGCTCCTCAAGTGGTCGCTCATTCATCGGTATGTGAATGATTACTCTGTGTCCTTTTCTTTGTTCTTGTTTCACCCATAGGATCAAATTCTAACACGCCTTTTTAGATATTTTCAAGCGGAGAATGCAGGAGGCCGGCAAGTCATGCTCGGACTTCCATGCCGAGGCGTTCCTGCACATCCAGGGCTGCTACCCGCTAGTGGAGACAGTTCCTGCATCGAGCATGCGTGCTCCACCACGTCTGTTTTCCGACCGGTGTGTCAACGTCTACTTCCAGGAATGGTCGCCTCTCTTTCCGATTCTTCACCGCCCCGCTTTTCTGCGCATTTATGATGAGTTTGTGAGCGATGCCGATAAGGTGAAGAACAACCACAAGCTGGCTCAGCTGTACCTTGTGTTTGCTATTGCCGGCCTCTCCAGCGACCAGCCGGACCTGGAGCAGATTGCTGCTTGCGAGCAGCAGTGGCAGCGTGCGCTTGATGCTGTCCTCATGGACAACACCATCATCACCCTGCAGTGCCTTGTCCTCGCCATTCTCTACTGTTCTATGCGCGCCGACTACAAGCGCCTCCAATACTACAAGGGTGTCGCCATCGGTCTGTCTCACCGCCTGGGTCTGCACCAGAGCCAGAAGCGCTTTTCTTTTGGCGCTTTGACTATCGAGACCCGCAAGAAGGTCTTCTGGACTCTGTACACCCTTGACTGCTTCTCGGCCGCCATTCTTGGCCTGCCCAAGCAGCTCAACGATGAGGACATTCATGCCGAGTACCCCGCTGACACCGATGATGAGTATGTCACCGAGAAGGGCTTCCAGCCCACGCTCCCCGGTGAGTCGACCCGCTTGTCGGCCGCGCTCGCCCTCTTCCGCGTTGCGAGAATCCTCGCCAAGGTCCTTGACGCCAACTACCCCGCCGCCTCTACCCACGAGCTGTCTCTCCAGAAGATGGCTTCTCTCGAGTCTGAACTGACTGAGTGGCGCGACGCGCTACCAGCCCATCTCACACTGACTTTCCGCCAAGAGAAGCCGTCTACTGATGTGACTGGCAACCGCTCTCCTCTTCTGTCTCTCACATACTACTACATCCGCACTCTCATTTGGCGCCCCGCTGTTGGCTCGAGCCTCGGCAGCAAGGCGGCACCTGCGGTCATGGCTATCAGCGAGGCCAGCAAGCACATTGTTCAGATCATTGAGCTGCTCGAGGAGCGCAAGATGGCCTTCTCCATGTGCATGAACATGCCCGACCTTCTCATCGTCTGCGGCATGACTCTACTCTACCAGAGCATGGACCTCAAGTCGGATAGCAAGATGATGAAGGACACCGAGCGCCTTGCCAACATGGTCGTCAAGATTGCCGACCGCACCAAGGCTCCTGGCTGCTACGATTTCAAGCGCGTGGCTGCCATGCTTGTCTCTGTTGATGACGTTGCGCCCCCGGCGACCCGCACAACTCCCGAGCTGACTATGTCTGCACCCACCCGCCGCCCGTCCCCCGGTGGCTCGCAGCGCAAGGGCCAACACCAGCAGCAGCAGCAGCAGCACCAGTTTGCCATTGGTCGCCACAACAGCGCCAGCATGAGCGAGACCCATCTACTTGCGCAACAGGAGAAGATGCGCCGCATGACCATGCCTGTGATCAGTGCAGGTCCCAACGGCAACGGCCTGGACTCTGAGAGCCGCTCGCGCGGCCGCTCCTCTTTCGACAGCCCGCGTGAGCACGTGCAGCCTCCCAAGCAGCACCGCCTGTCCATGTCGCAGGCTCAGATGCTCAACCGCATGTCACAGTCACAGCAGCAGCAGCACCATCGCATGATGCAGAAGAAGAGCAACCTCGACTTCTTGAGCATGTCCAACTCTCCCCAGCCATCGTCGCCTGCCCAGCCGCGCATATCTCAGCATCAGTTCTACCCCCAGATGAAGCGTGACCAGTCGCCGTCCAGTGTGACACCCGCTGACTGGGAGGCTCTTCTGAGCTCCATGGACGGTGGCCACATGAACGTCTACGACGCTATCTACGGCGGCCCCAACATTGGCCTGTCGGCTGCCACTGATACCACACCTGCCTCGGCTACATCGCAGTCTGGTGATGGTTGGTCGCCCGAGTCCTGGGACCTGACTGGCTTCACTCTTGCCGATCTGGCGGGCACTGGTGGCCACGGCGGCCCTGGCAGCATTCCAGCTCCTGCCCAGAGCGTCTTGAGCTTCAGCGACGAGAGCATGAGCTCGGTGGCCGGTGATGACCTGAACGCAGCCGACCTGAACCTTGGTCTCGGCGGCCTAGACATGGGTGGCCTGCCTTACCGCAGTACCAGCGGCCTCATGGGCACCGGCGCTGAGAGCTACAACGTCGACGGCCTTGTGCTGTAAATGTTCTTCATACCCCTTTTACCATGCGGCGCTTCAAACTTTATCTTGCTTGGCTTATTTGCATTTTTCACGTCCCTCGTCTTTTTTCATAATACCTCGGAAACAAAAAAGTTCAGCAGTTTACATCTCTTCACAAATATCATTTTACGAAAACAAATCTCACAAGCAACGACACTATTTCTTCTTGTTGCGCTTCTTTTTATAGTTACCTTTTTGGCTATTAGAGTTCACAAACGACCTTTTTATTCCGGAAGGGCGGGTTCACTTAACGAATGTTTTGGTTCTATGGGCTTTGTTTACCTTTCAATGGAAATATATATGTAGGACAAAGGATCATTCTGGATTTGAAATTTTTTACGTCTCGCACTGGTTTTGTTGAGTTGGAATATGGGAGGACCATGACAACCTATACCTGATACCTGATACCTTTGTACATGAAAGTCCCGTTCTGTGGGCAATGCTTCCTATCTTTGCATTTTATTTCAACATCTATGCGATTCTCATTTTGCATTGCCTTTGCTTACAATATTTGATTTCCTGACGAACAGAGATAGTTGACGATCATCCCATCTTTTCATGTGCTATGTCTACCTACCAAATGTTTGTATGAGATTGTCCAATATGATCTACTCAATCTACGCATCTTTCTATCCTGTTTCCTATCCAAGTTATTGCGCCGTAAGACTTGCAGATTGTTATTATCGTATGCAATGGCGCGTGATCAGATTTTCAGCCTGAATAAACGAACGGCGACTTTGTTTCCTGGCTTGATCATGCAATGCTTGTTTAACGCATTATATCCTCCAAACTGACTCTGATATGTTCATACTGTTTTCCGCCTAGTTGTGGGCATAAGCGTGTTGGGCAGAGTTGATCAGAAAGAGTTATGTGATTATTTGGTGCCTCTAGAGACCAATTTGCTTTTCACAGCCATTTCTCCATATCTCAAGTTGAGTCTCAACCGGCGCTTTTTGACATATGTCCGGAAAATATCAAATATAAAGTAAGACCTGAAAGTAGATAGTCGAGAGAACTTCGACTAGATCAACTCAACAAGTCACGTCACGTTGATATCAACAAGCTGGCCGATCAGATGCTGATGCTGGAGACGAGGCGACCGGTTTACACTCGTGGCGTCAGCATCAGCGTCAGCTCTTGCTTTCGGCGTTCCTTCGGCTTCTAACTCAGCAATTACTATGATGCATCTTCCTTTTTACCAGAAACCATCCTTTTCTTCATTTTCGCTTTCACATTCACATTCACATTCACATTCGCATTCGCATTTTATTCTATCATTGCGGGTGCTTGATCTTCTCCCCTTCCTCTTCTTCTTTCCATGTCCTCTCATTTCTCGTCCTCTTCAGTGTCATTCACCAGAAAAGGAAAGTCTTGGCATTTGGATCGACGTTGAAGGTCCTTGCCCTGCAGGGCCTCAGTATTTATTACGCCGTATTGAGTGTTATTGGCGGGTTTTATTGGCGGGCTTTGAACCCGCCAACAGTGAAGCACAAGGATAACAGCACCAGCAGGGAAAATCGGTGAGACGATCAGACGAAATAAGGGGGGAAAACGTCAGCAACTAGCACGAGGACGAGGCTCGGGAAGCGGCCTTACACGCCTTGTAAGGAGAACACCGGAGCCGAATTATGTCAAGGCCGCGGGGCCCCGAATTCGAGATGCAATTACATCATTAAACGTGATTAATTGTGAAAATGCTCGAGACGAAAGAAAAACGAGCAGGCGACAGCATTTGGGGCACGAGACCTAAAATAGGCCGACTTGGGCGTGCGCAAGCGATTGGCTGTGGCGACAGCTCAAATCCTCCTCCTCTTCCCCCGGCTAGGCCGTCCGTGTGCAAAAAAAAAAAAAAAAAGAGGCTCCAGTACAACGTGCCGGGGGTTTCAGAGTCCGAACACCGCACAACGACACTATTTCCAGGTTTTTTCTCGAGCTTTTTAAACTCTTTGGGCCACCTTTCCGCACCTGCCATCACTTGTAAACATGTTAAATATAGAGATTCTTTTACTGATTAGTGCCTGGCATCCCCGAAGCCTGCCGGATCTGCGCCACAGGATTTTAGACACAAAGCCGTGCACGACGTAAAGAGAGGACCCTTTCAGGGCCCCTTCTGGTTGAGACGGACATGGTCGCCCGCAAACTCCGGGTGGTGGCTTTTGGCTCATCAAATAGTCTCAGTGCCTATTCCTACATGGCGTCATTATGTGATGGAGTACGAGAGTGCGTAAGCCAACGGGGTTCTAGAAAGAGCCCGTCTAGGCACCGTCTGGGGACGGCTTGTGGAGCAACAGTGCCCCGATCGAGAAGGGGCGGTCTCGCCTCGGTTTAGGAAGTAGCGGCGGGCTCGGGAAGGGAAGGGGGAAAGAGCTTGCTGCTTGGCGAGGGGGCTCTTTCCACTTTCCACTTAAAGTCGTATAAAGGGCCAACGTCGAATGTCATTTTTCGAGGCAGGTACGCGAAGCTTGTTTTGACTGCTTCCGTCCATCTGGAGGAAAGAGAAAAAAGAGCAAAAAGAGCAGGAAGAGCAAAAAGAGCGAAAAGAGCGAAAAGAACACAACGACAGCATACTGCCAGCTGGACCGAACGTGGATCATCCGCAGACACACCACAAAGGACCGATTCGCCATAACCCATTCAGCTCCTTTTTTCGGAGAGGACAGCCACACAAAGACGACCGCCGACATCCGTCGCCATAAATCAAAGAGGAAAAGAGGAGAAGAGAAGAAGAGGAGAAAAGGAAAACGAAACGAACTCCGCACCTGGATTTACTTCAGCACACAAGTTGAGACAGTCGCTTTCTTTCGCTGCTCACCGTCAACCATCCATCGTCGGATTTATATCAAAGTTGGGGGTTCCTATTCCGTCTCACGCAATTGTATCGAGGCGACCTTGGCGAATTCAACGCCAGGAACCCTTGCAAAACGACGCGTGTGGGCCAAAATAGGGCGATCGTCACCGAAACGGCACTTCATTCTTCACTTTTGGAGACGGTCCCGCTGCTTATTCTCCGAAGACCGGCAGCGAAGCACAAATTTTGTGACCAGACCCGGAACCAAGGCCCGGAATACACCAAGTCCAGGAGGTTCAGAACATTATTAAATAAAAGAACACTCGCTGCAAATATGGCATCTCCTCTGGTCTCGCGCGCCGAAGGCGCATCCTCGACACACCCAGCATCCCCAGCATCCCCAGCATCCCCGGCATCTCCCATTTCCTCTTCATCGCCTTCACCACCGTCTTCACCGAAATCACGCGCCTCGGCCACGGCACCGGCCACCCCCCTCACACCCATGGCACCCCTCTCGCCCGATCTGGTCGCTCTCGGCAAGACGACGCAGCAGCAGACACAGAAACCAGCTGTATCCTATCTGCCTAGGGTCGACGGCAAGAATAGACTACCGCAGAATATTGCCCACCGTGGCTTCCGCGCCAAATTTCCCGAGAACAGCATGGAGGCCTTCCGAGGTGCTTTGGCAAGCGGCGCCGTTGCCCTTGAGACGGATGTACACTTGTCAAAGGACAAGGTCGTTGTCTTGTCGCACGACCCGACACTCAAGCGCTGCTTCGGCCGGCCCGACAAGATTGCCGACTGCGAGTGGTCATTTTTGGAGACGTTGCGGACGACAAAGGACCCGAATGTATCCATGGCGCGACTGACGGACTTGCTAGAGTTTTTGTCGGAGCCGAGCCGCGAACACGTGTGGGTGTTGTTGGACATTAAGGTGAGTCCCCGTTTTGACATGACAGCAATTCTGTACCACTCTCTAACAGACATGCAGCGCGACGATGATGCAGAAGAACTGGTTACACGGGTTGCCGAGACAATCTTGGCACAACCAGGCAATTGGAGCAAGCGTATTGTGCTTGGATGCTGGGATGTAAGTGATGTCACCTGCAACACAAGAACCCCCCCCCCCCCCCCCCAACAATGACAACAAGAACAACAAAAAATAAATAAAAAATAAAACAATCTCACCGCTAATACTATGCCAGGCAATTTATATGCGCCACTCCCAGGATAAACTGCCCGGCTTCCCGATCGCCTTCATTGGCATCTCCCTCGCCTACAGCTACGAACTCCTCAAGTACGACTGCGTCCAGTACTTTAACCTCTTGCAGGGCGTGCTCGTCGGTCCGCGCGGCAACCGCTTCATCCGCGAGGCCCACGCCAAGGGCCGGGGCGTTTTTGCGTGGACGGTCAACTCGGAAGAGTGGATGGATTGGAGCATCCGCAAAGGTGTTGAGGGCGTCATTACCGATGATCCGTCCAAGTTTGCAGATGTTCGGAAGCGGTGGGAGGATAGTGAGGGTGACGATGACAAGGAAAGCAGCGAGCAAGCTTCAGAACTCACACCGCTGCGGCGCAATGTGACCAAGTCGCTGCCTACCGCCCACCCACCCAACACCAAGACCACCTCCGGCTTCTTTCTGCGCCGCTGGGCGTACCTGTACGCTCTGGTCGGCTTGCAGCGATTGTTGGAGCAGGTCTTTGTCACCATTATGCGGACCAAGTACGGCTGGGAAAGCAAGCGGTTCAAGGCGGCGCTGGACCGGCCGTGATACGATCGAAAGAGGCATATTTGACATATTTTGTACTTGGTTTTTGTTACTATGATATGTATGATGTTGGCAAGTGGTAATTTACTGGTCTTGGTCTTGAGGCAGCCAGAAAACACATGGAATAGCATGACCCCGGACTCTTATTGTCTAGGAACGGCGTTATAATGAACAAAATGAATTAATTGATTTGCTATACAAGGCATGTGGCTATTATTTACAGTCTATTATGAATACGCGCGTGCCTCCTCCATTATGCACACAAGGCTCCCTCCATTTGCTCTCCCCATCAACCGTTTTCCACCCTTGATCTCCCGTCTCCTAGCATTTCGATGGTATCCAGAATTGCCATTTCTGCGTACGTTGCTTGCGACTACCGACGCTGCAGAGCACCACCCAGAGTCCGACCGACTGCGTGGCCCAGGTAGATACCAACAACCACCGTAATCGGCCACGCCTGCCAGCTCCGGTCCCAGTCCAGCGGAATCGGCACCGCACCCAGCCACGCACCCGCACACGCACCCCACAGACCGCCCACGGCCGCATCCAGCTGCTTCGCCGTCTGCGAACCCGAAGCCAGCGCCCGCCACGCGCCCGTGCCGTCCGTGCCGCGCGTGTAAATCACCGGATACAAACCCAGCACTGCCAAGTGGGCTGCGCACAAAAACGTGCGGCTTGTCTGTGCCAGGAACGGTGCACCAAACAGAACCAGCACCAGGTGCACGAGGGGTGTTGCCAGTGCCGTCAGAACCAGTGACAGCACCGTCGTCACAATCACATTGGGCTTGCGGCCGTCTTTCCGCGCAGCCTTGCGCTGCTTCTTTGCACTGTCGTTGTTCTGAGGTGGCGGCGGCGGCGCCACGGATCCGGCCGGAGGTAAGCCCACAACCGAGGCAGCGACCTGCACTACCGTAGCGACACCCAGCAGACCGGCCAGGGTGGCAATGGCTGTGCTGTCGGCATCGGCGTCGACGCCGGCCTGCCGCAGTTTCGGGTCGCCCACGACGCCGTTGAAGCAGAGGGCGAGCGCACCCAACAACACGGCAGGGCTGCCATTGCGGGCGGCCACTGCCAAAGGTGCAAAGGAGGTTGTCGAGGCGGTCGGGACAAAGGAGGAGTCGGCACCGGGAGCAGGGGCAGCGGCAATGTCGGTTGAGGAGGTCAAAGTCGCGTCGGAAGGAGACGCGCCACGTCGGCGGCGGGCTGGCGACGGTGAGGCCATTGCGGTGGGTGGATGTGTGATGGATGTCAAAGGAAGGAAGTCGGCTGGCAATACTGCGAAGCTCAATCGAACGCCTGTCCCGTTTCGCCGTTTCGTCGTTTCGCGGTGTTGCTGTCGTCGTGATGGTTTTTGCCAAAATGGAGACTTCTTGCGTACTATTTTTTTTGGCCCGCGTCAATTGCATCAAGAGTACGGAGTACGGAGTAGCTTTGCTGTGTCCACTGAGCCAATCCACAATCCCGCCCGGCGGCGTCGAAAAACAGCGCCAACTACCACAGCATGTCGTATTATTAGCGGCCCTCCTTCAGCACTAGCTCACCCACGTGCACACTGAACAATGCTCCTAGGTCCCCTAAGCTTTTTCATGCGGGCCTATATCAGTCCGTGCCAACCTATCAGCGCGCCGCTAAAACACCTGTGGAGGGTGGCTAATGCCCTACGCCGAAGTCCTTTTGGTGCTCCAGTCGCTGTTGCCTCAACCTTGTCGTCGCCCCATCTCCCTTCCCGTTTAGCGCGGTTCCCGTCGGATCGCACCTGCTCCTCAGCTTGGCTTAGCAGTCCCCTCTTCCCTTTCTGAGGAAGGAGCAGCCTGTCCCGGATTTCGCAATCTATCTCAGCACAGCGGCCCTTCGATCACGCCTGCCGTCTCGGTTTGTGCCTCCTTCCTTCCCTGCTTCCCGCTCCCTCTTTACTTTCTTGAAATCTTTCCTCTCTTGACTTGTCAAGCTTTTTGACAGCCCCCCCCTTTTTCTTCTTCTTTTTCTTCTTTCATTCTCTCGCCGTCCCTTGTCTCGCTCATCGCCCTGGCCTTACCCCGGTATTTTAAATTGCAGCTTGTCTCGCCCAGCATCCCTTGGGATCCTTTTTTCGTTGTTTACTTTCCCAGGCTTCTTGTCTCCACCTTTGATCGAAAAGCTTCGACCATATCTCCCTCGACAATCCTCTTTGCGATTAGCTTTTATCTCGACCATCTCGACCTCAACGTCGGCACACCTTTCGCCTTTTCGCATCCATCGACTTTCCCTTCCTAATCTCCACCCGACTAGCTTATCTGTGCCTTGTGCTTGCGTCGCCGCCTAATGGATCCTCTGCGCCGTACTGGACGCGTTCTCTCCTTCTTTTGATCCGATTTGACCGACGACCCTCTCTTCGCCTTCTTCGCATCTTCGCATCTTCTCCTGTCCCAGTAGGCCTGTGGCAACCATGGACGCCGACAACCAGGACCGCGGCGAGTCCTCATCCGCCCTCCCATCGCCCACCGACGCCCGCACGCCCACTCGTTTTTCTTCGATGACGGGTGGCGGTCAAAGCGACAACAGCCTGTCCGAGAGCTTCCAGTCGACCGATACAGTCCGCCGGCGACCAGAGACCTATGGTGTGTAGCTCCTGTTTACTTTTACCTTTATCTTCTTTGCTATTTCGTCTCATGCAGCTTCATACTAACCTCTCCCGCGATTCTTAGGTACTGTCACTTCTCAAGGATCCTCCCAATACTATGGCGACAACAACTCGGCCCCGACACAAGACCGACCTCAGCAACGAGCTCCAAACACCCCGAACCTAGCTGCGACCCGCTCGCCACTCCTTGGCCCCGACCGTGGCCGCTCACGACCGCGCAAACCACCGCTGTCCCGACGCGCCTCCAGCAACGTACAGGCGCCCCACCGTGGCGGCGTGTTCTCTGTTGATGATGCGCCAAGCGAGGTGCAGGCCGACGAGGCCGAGCGGTATGCGCAGCCCACAACACTGCGTCGACGGGGTGCAGCCGGCGGTGGTACGCCGTTGAGCCGCATTCACTCAAACCTCGACGATATTGAGCACAGCGACAACGAAGACGCGGCCGCCGTCCCGGCGACCGCCACGACCCCGAAAACCGTTGCCACTCCATATAGTAGCGCCAACCAGCCCGACTCAGGCGGCTTCTTTGACGCATCCGGCATCGATGTGGACGGCGACGACACGGAAGACGATGATGAGGCTATGGAGCGTAGCTTCATGATTGACCGCAGCAACATCGACGAAGACATTGACGCCGAAGACCATGGACACGACGACCACGACGATGACGATGACGATGACGACGACGACGACGACCTCAGCGACGCCGAGAGCTTCACCCTCAAAGACCGCCAGCAGGCCATCAACGAGACCCATCCTTTTGGTATCCGTCTGTGGAAGCCTGCGCTGTACAAGAAGGACCGGTCCGTCCAGAAGACGGCCGAGGGCGACATTCACTCCTCGCCCGGTGGGCACGTGCACAACTGGCTGCTCTTCTTCAACATCATGTGGACCCTGTGCTTCGGCATGTGGCTGGCCCTGCTGGCCTTCTTGGGCGCACTGGTCTGCATGATCTTTGCCGGTCTGCCCAGCGGCCGTGAGTACGGTCGTGTTCTCTGGGGTCTCGCCGGCTACCTGTTCTACCCCTTTGGCAAATTCATCCGCCTCGAGCAGCAGGAAGCGTATCTCGAGGAGGATCTGGGCGAGGGCCGCAGTATCAGCGAGTACGAGCAGTGGCAGAGCGGCGACCTCGAGTACGGCCGTCTGTTTTTTGGCCCCGAGCGCAGCCGGTCCATTGTTGGCCGCTCGCGTCGTAGCTTCGACTCGACGCCCAACGAGACCGACAGCCTGATTCAGCACCGCACATCGGCCCAGCGGTACCAAAGCCGCTACAACCGGCACATGCACGGCCACGCTCACACAGGCAATGACACCGACGACGAATACGACAGCGACGAGGACGCTGATAGGGACGGCGATGCCGAACTGCCACGCCTCAAGCGCCGCCTGTTTGGCCGTGGTCAGTGGAACATTGGCCGCGTCATCTTCTTCCTCTTCTTCTACCTCCTCATTACACCCGCCCTCTTTATCGTGTCCGGCATCTGCTGGTTCCTCGTCTTCTCCATCCCCATGGGCCGTGTCACCATCCTGTTGTTTGACCACCTGCGGCGTCACCCGCTGGCCCTAACCTTTGAGTCGGACATTGCCACGGCACGCGCCCCTGCGGCACCCCAGTCGTCCATCATTGTGTGCACGTACCGAGCCGTGGGCTCAAAGTACTGGAAGTACACCGTCGACGGCACCAACATCTTTTTGATTAATCTGATGGCTGTGGTCATGTTTGTCATCTTTGACTGGCTGGTCCTCGACGGCATCCTGCATCTGGATAGTGTCATTACGTCGTCAGCCTTCCTCTTTGTGGCTGCCCTGCTTTCTATTATCCCGCTGGCATACTTTATTGGCCAGGCCGTTGCCTCCATTTCTGCCCAGTCGTCCATGGGTGTCGGTGCTGCCATCAACGCCTTCTTCTCGACGATTGTCGAGGTGTTCTTGTACTGCGTCGCGCTCAACCAGGGCAAGTCACAGCTCGTCGAGGGCAGTATTGTGGGCAGTATCTTTGCCGGTGTGCTGTTCTTGCCCGGCCTGTCCATGTGCTTTGGCGCCATCAAGCGCAAGACACAGCGCTTCAACGCCCGCTCGGCCGGTGTCACGTCGACCATGCTGCTTTTCGCCGTCATTGGCGCCTTCAGTCCCACTCTCTTCTACCAGATCTACGGTACTCACGAATTGAACTGCCTTGACTGCCTCAACAGCGGAAGCGGTATTGGCGTGGGTGGAGGTGACTCTAGTGATTGTCGCCGCTGCTACTTCTCCCAGACGCCCTCCATTGATGATCGCTTCTATCTTGAGGCCGTCCGCCCCTACTGCTATGTTGCTGCCAGCCTGCTGTTCCTGTCGTATGCGATCGGCCTGTGGTTCACATTGCGCACTCACGCTGCCGTCATCTGGAACACTGAGGTCGAGGAGAAACGCCACGAGGAGCTCACCGGCGCTGCCCCGCGCCATCATATGACGTCAGCCGCCGCTGGCACAACGGGTGACGCCACTGGTGTCGACATTCGCGACTCGCATCTCTACCGCCGCATCCTCGGCCAGTCACTGAAGCAGGTCGGTCTGCAGCCGCGTCAAGATGGCGGGGCTAGCCGCGAAGCGTTTGTCAGCGGTCCCAGCGGCACCTTTGCACCCAATGGTGGTGCTGTCCCTGCCTCGACATCTGCTGGTCAGTCGAACACGGTCAAGTCGTCGGGTGCTGCTCCGGCCTCGGCTTGCGTGACAGCTGAAGATGGTCGCTCCTCTGTGCGCATTGCCGGCTTTACGGAAGCCGAGAGCAACAACCTGGTGCACCAAGTGGCCGAGATGGCGGCGACTGCGGCTACGATTGCAGCACGCGATGCACGTCTGCCCCGCCGCACATCGGCGCGCGGCAACGTTCCCACTGCCGGCACGATTGGCGGCGGAAGCACGGCCGGTAGTAGCACCATCCGCACCAACACCGTCCGCACAGCCCCCTTCCACGACTCCTACGAGGGCGGTGTCGGTCTCGGTGTTGCTGCTATCCCGGGTGCTGAGGAGCCAGCTGCCCATGCTACCGAGGCTGGCCACGGTGGCCACGATGCGCCTAACTGGAGCCGACGCAAGTCGGCCATTATTCTCATGTGCGCCACAGCCCTATACGCGGTGATTGCTGAGATTCTCGTCGACTCGGTCGACTTTGTCCTCGACGGCTTCTCGATTGACCAGAAGTTCTTGGGCATCACCCTCTTTGCTCTGGTCCCCAACACCACCGAATTCTTGAACGCCATTTCTTTCGCCATGAACGGCAACATCGCCCTGTCCATGGAGATTGGTTCCGCCTATGCTCTGCAGGTGTGTCTGCTGCAGATCCCTGCCCTCGTTCTGTTCTCCGCCCTCTACCCACCGGCCGCCTCGGCCGGCGACGACGTCTCCCGTTTCACGTTCTCTCTCCTGTTCCCGCAGTGGGACATGGTCACTGTTATCCTTTGCGTCTTCCTTCTCAGCTACATGTACGGCGAGGGTAAGAGCAACTACTTCAAAGGCAGCATTCTGCTGCTCAGCTACCTGGTGGTCGTCGTCGGCTTCTACTTTAGCGGCTACACCAACCTCAACATGGGCGTCGGCACCAGTCGCTTCGATACCATGAGCCTCAGCGGCGAGTACCTGCCGTACAGCAAGTCCTTTAAGACGGTTGGCCGCAGCCGCATGGGCGAGGCCTATTAAGCGCTCTCTCTCTCTCTCTCTCTCTCTCACTCACTCACTCGCATACACTATCTGATTCCGTTTTGCTTTTATTTGCGCATTGTACGCTTCAAGGGCCCTCGGTCTGGTATATTTGGGTAATTGACGCCATGTCTCCTTAATCATTTTGCTTTGCCTTCTTTCTCATTTCACTCTCATTGTTCTCTCCGTCTTTCTCGCTGCTTCTTTTCTTTTCTTTCTTCAATTTACGCTTTGCATAGTCAGGGCCGGAGATTTGTTTCATACCTGTTTTTGTTCTCGCTTTACCTGCTTTTCATAGTTCCCACCAGCAGTTGCTGTCGTTCTTAGTTTCATTTCATTAATATCTCTCCTTTCTCACTCCTCATCGTGTCTTTTATTACATCTTTTCAAGACTGAACAACCTGGTGGCTTCGTTTAGAACTCAAGTTGTAAAGACTCTTAATCAATGATTGAAGCCTCTTGATAATAAATATGTGAAAATAAAGTGATTTGTATTGATCCTAGCCTGGCATCCTGGACTAGACGTTAAAAATGGGTATTGCACTCTAGCAGAACGATTCCCACCAATAACAAAGTAAACAGACAACAACCCAATGACTATAGACGGACAAACAAGTGAATAAAAAACGAACAAGTATAAAACAAGTGACGATAGAATCATCGACGTCATGTGTGCTCCCGAACGCCGGTTGCTCCTTCTCAAAGTGGAAGCAAGCGTGAACATCCCATCGTACCTTCCCTCCATTTGTACAATGTGTTGATCCACCCCTTACCCCTATTATTCTAACCTTTGCCCCTGGCCTCAAAACAATGATAACATCTCATCATACATCGCACGTCCTCGTACCATCACCACTCACCCCTCTCACATATCGTTCTGCAACTTCTTGGCTGCCTGGCTAAGGAAATCGCCCACCTTGTGGTAGCACACCCGGTTCGCCTTGGCATCCTGGATCGCCTCCAAGATGGCCGAGTCATACGCCTGGCCCGTGTGGCTGTCCTTGGCGGGAACCTTTAGCGACTTGAGCGTCCGCTTCTCGGCCTCGGGCAGCGTGTGGTAGTACGCCATGAAGATGTCAATGGCCTCAATCGTCGGCGTGGCATGAGCCGACTGGTCCTCCAGCATCACTTTGCTCAGGTGCGCCATGCGGTCAATCGTCGTCGAACGTACGCCACGTTTGAGTTCGCCCTGCTCCAACGCCATCGGACGCAGCCGTTCTCCCAGCGGGTGATTTAAGATCTGGCGCACATCCTCTTCGGAAAACATGTCGCGCGTTAATGGATTGCGCATCACACCGCTGTTGACGGCCAGCGCGTCCGCCAGCTCCGACATGTCCCAGGCATAGTTGTCCGAGGTCACCAGCAGGTTGGCCGCGGGGATGTCAGCAACATCCTCAAACAGCATCGTCTTGTCGTTGGCGTACTTCTTGCCGTAGTCGATCAGCTGGTGCTCGACATGCATCATGGCCGTGCGACCCAAGTCCTCCAGGCCCGCCGGCAACATGGCGTCCAGCAGCGTCTGCCGCCGCAACAGCCGCTCACGTACCACGTCAATATTTTGCTTGTCAGTATCGTCTTCCTCGAGGGCCCACTGGGTCACCTCGACAAAGTCATCGATGATCAGGCCCAAGCACTCTTGCCGGTCACCGGACAGCTCGCGGACCAGCTGCCGCACAGGCCGCGGCAGCGCCGGCATCACGACGAGACTGACACGGCCCTCTTTGATGTTGCGTGTATCCTGGAAGATCTCAGCATTGTCGACAAGCCCGACATTCTCGAGCACGACCATCTCGCGCTCCAGCTCGGTCGCCCGTGCTTGCAGCGCCACAAACTGCTTTTCCAGCTTGTACTCGATCTCAAGATGCTCCAACTCTGTACTCGGCGCGGGACCAAACTGGACGGGCCTCTTATTGGTCCGCTTTGTTCCGAGCACACCGCCAGACGATGCAGGCAGCCGTGCGGCCATGGCTGCTTTGGGGTCGAGATGCCGTGTACCTCCCGAAGCCGATACGGATCCCGTCTCGCTAATCGCTGGCGTGCCACCGGTGCTGCCGCCGGTGCGTGCTGGGCGGTGGGCTAGTCGTGTCTGGAGGGGATCAGGCCTTGATGTTGATGACGCAGACGTCGATCGTGAGGAAGCACCGAGGCTCCAGATGGCCGAAGCGGGTGTGGTAGCCTGGGACGATGCTCTGCGAATATACTCCCGAGCGGCGGGATTTGTGGTATCTCGCTTCAAGATCTCTTCAGCAACACCGTGTGCCATTTCTGTTGATGTTAGCGACAGACCGAAACAGACTGGAGAAGGAAAGGTCAGCTTACGGTCGTCACCAATCTCCTGCCACTGCTGAAGAATGAGCTCGAGGATGATCGTGTTCTTCTGGTCCTTGTCTCGCTCTAGCAGCTCATACAACTCGTCGAGAAACTCGCGGCTCGTGGGGCTCGCATTCGTTGCTGTTCCTCCAGCGGCCCTTGAGGAGGACATAACTGGTGGTCGTTGAAATATTGGGTGTTGCTGTTCGTACAAAAGAAAATAATGAGGTGAGTCTTCGACGTTTTCTCCCCCCCTTTTGTTGTGTGGGATTCAAATTGTTTTTTTTTTTTGAGAGCAATAAAAGAGTCAAATCAAAATCCTTACCTTTCACGGACAGAGACGATGGATGGTGTTGTATGGTGTGGGCAACAAGACAGTTTCTTGGCTTTTTCGAGTACGTCCAAGGGCGTGTGGCCTGGTCACGAAAAAAAAAGCATCAAGAGGTGCGGTTACTGCTACCATTTACCATTTACCATTTACCATTCACCACCCATGACGAACGACTTGCAAATCCTACGTATCGAGTGCATCGGTATTGTGTTCTCGGCTTACAACCGTTTCGCCTTGCCTCCCCGCCCCCATCATTGATTTTGCAGACACACTCCGTTCGCCAACCGTCCCCAAATCAAGAAACACATTGTTTTCCACATCCTTTTGATTTGCCGGTCCACAAACTAACTTTCTCTCATTGCTACTCGCTTTCCAACCGCTCAGTTCACAGCCGACTTACGGAGAGGCATCAGGCAGGCCGAGCAGGCCAAGAAAGCGACAAGAAAAGACCAAGAGACAACGACACACGGAAAACCCAGCTGGTGGGCTGCCAACAGCCTTGCTGCGCAAACATTACCCACCCTCGAGTCCGACTGACCACTCCCCAAGTCTTTCAGAGTCTCTGGTAGGCTCTCTCGCTTTCCTGGCACACATCCCTTGGCTCATTGCGACTGGGGGGCTGCATGTGGCTTTCTGTTTATTGGACGTCCCCCAGGAATAAGCCTCGTGCACTAAACGCAGAATGGCGGAGACACCCCTTTGTCTAGCCCCAGTTCTAGCCGTCTTGTATGCCTAGCTCCTGGCACTGTGTCGAGTCTGTACACAGTACGAGTGCATTGCTGTCGCACTTTGCTTGTTTGGCTGTTTTCTGTGTCGCCTTTTTGTCTCTCAAGACGGTCTCGACGCTTTTGTTCTGATTGCGAGACAGGGCTGTGCAGCACACTATTGGAACTCTCTGAGACGCCTAACTGAGACGCCTAAAACAATGGGAAAGGAAGAAGAGAATAGCAGACACACCAGAAGCTTGTTTCGTGCACAGAAACTCCCGTCATTCCAATGGAAACGGAGTCTTTCGAAACCTTCAGCCTTCGCCCTTGCAAAGTCCTCACCCACCTAGTCTGACTGGAACCTCTCCTGATAATGCTAGCCTTTGTCTACAGTGATGGTCCAGATGAGCCAAGCTACCTTGAGATTTGCCCACCACGACAATGGCCTTGATTTTGGGACAAGCTTTTCGTCGGTAACCGGTCGTACCCAGACGATACGCAGGTGTCAAGGCTGATATCGGGAAAACGAGCAAGCAGGCAAACAAACAAGCAGCTGCTCAGACTTGGAGGCGGGCCTTTGAATGCCCCCGAGTCCACTACACTCTCTGCTTTACCGCTTTCCTGGCTTTTTACCTTGTTCGTCTCGCCTTTCCATTATTTTCCTTGGAGGTCTTGGCCTCTCGCTCCATCCCGACTTTCTCTGCCTCGTCTCGTTCCAAAATATTGGTAATATCATTTGCTTGCCATTGCAAGAGTTGTATACCAAACCCCCTGCTCACATTTTTCGTTTACATTTTCTTTCTGCTTGCAGCACCGGGACCTGAGGCTGTCTGTCTTTTCCAAGCTTCCAGCTGTCTCTTGGCCATTTTCTTTCCCTTCACCTCCATCCAGCCCACACAACGCCTTTCAGCTCGACTTCCACCCTCGGCATAGCCTTCCATTATTACTCGGCGCAACAACACCAGCAAATTCGAATTCCCTTTCGCAGTCACTGCCCGTTTTGATACACACTCTTTTCTCTCTCTGCTTTCTCTCTCTGCCATTTGCCATTTTTTAAAACTTTGATTTTCTCTTTTGTATTCTTCTGTTTACACAATCAACTACCTCACTATTTATCTTCGTTTTTCACCTCACACGACGAAAGACACAGTTCGTCCTCACAAACACACAACGTGCTACGCCTGCTACCCGGTGCCCGTCTTTATTGTTTCTTGGGCAATATTGGACCTTGGCCACCGGGAACAACAAGCTTCACCACTTTTTACAACATCCACGAAATATAAGCACCGTTTCCCACAGCATGCCTATCATCACAATATCCAAGTCCTCGGCCCTCCGGGCGGCCTGGCACAAGGAGCTCATCGCCAGCAACCTCTCCGCACAGCTCGACGATGGCACATTGCTAGACTTCCCACCAGCTCTTCTCCAGCTGACGAGAGAGTATCTCAACCGCAAAAAACTTTTGGCCAACTCGGACGAGCGCAACCGGCACATTGACGATCTGATCCGGGACCATGTCCAGAGCGAAAACGGCTGTCTGGAGATTGCCATCCTGGCCTGCACCCTCGAGTACTCGCCGTTTACCGCCATCGCGGCCCTCAAGTCTCTGCGCGGCGACGGCCAGGAGAACCCAAGCTACACCAGATATCTGCGTTGCCTTATTGTTGCCAGCAGCATCGCACCACGATATGTATCACAGCCCGAGGCCCAAGTCGCCCAGGCCCTGCTGCAAATCCGTCTTGGTTACGCAGACCCTCTCCAGATCTTTCGCAACATGATCGCGACGCTGTCTACAATCCCCAACTCGCACATGCTCCCGGCCGAGTATATCAACCGGCTGCTCACCTTCTGTCAGATCCCCCAATCCTACCAACTATACCTGCATATGCTCCAGAGCCACTGCAAGTTCGCCAGTCTGTACCGGAGCATCTCGTGGGTCGGCGACTATCTTCTTCCTCAACAAGGCCAGCTTGCACGAGAGGTGCTCGAGGTTCAGATCCCTGAGCTGCGCCTCTGGGCCAGCTGGAAACCGGACGAGGGCATGCTGCAGAAGTGGGAGAGCTACAACTTTTTGCCCGAGCATCTTGCACGGCTGCGACCCATCTTCCACCTTGAGGGCCCCGACGTCACACGGGGCGGCAATGCTACATTCAAGGACGCCGGCCCGGTATGCTTCCAGACCGTCGCCGTCGAGCCGCAGGATGTTTCTTTGATCCGGCGTCTCCACCAGCTCCTTCTCCAGGCCATGGAGATTGGTCCCGAGGCTATAAGTTTGCTGTCGCGCCTGTGTATCGAGACCACGGCTACCGACAACTCGTTGACTTTTGCCGAGACAATCATCCGCATCGGCGAGGCCAGCTGCTGCGACGCCGCCATCACACTGGTCAACTCGCTGACACCCAACGCCAGCGTCAGTGCCCGCATGATGACGCTGGCCAGCACTCTACCCACACTGCAAAGGTACTCTGCCCTGCGTGAGGTCTTTGCCAGCCGCATCATCGACATTGTCGTTCCCACAATGCAGGCCGCACAGGAGTCGTACAAGACACACCTGTTTGGCAGCACCAACGACACTCTCAGCTACAAGATACAGGCCTACGGCCGTGCCATCAAGCAAGCACCCTGGCTGGCCGAGTTTGTACCGGCCGAGTTTCTTGAGGGCATCGACCGCTTCCCACCCGAGGATGTGTTCCAGGGCATCATGTCGCGCTTGCAGGTGCCGCAGACGCAAAATGTTGAGAAGGCCTTGAAGGATTACCTACTAGCCACACTAGGCGGTACATGCACAGTCGAGGAGATTGCCAAACTCAAGGTCGCTGTCGACGGCGAGCAAGAGTTCTGGATCACCCACCAAGACGTTGAGCGCAACCGCATCCTGGGCGTCATCCGCAACCTAACTTACATGAAGGACATGGAGTTCCTGCACGCATGTCGCCGGCAGATTCTTATTGAGGACATCGTCCTTCTCCGTGATCTTCTGGGTCTTATTGAGCGTGACTCTCACGTGTCATGTGTCGATATGCTCCGCATCCTAGCCCGGCGCATCGAGCTCCCCATGGTCGTCCACGATGTGTGGGTCTCGCTAATGCTCATGATGCTGCAGCAACGCGCCGAGGATCTCTTGATCTGGTCGTGTGACAACCTTACCGTCTTAGACTGGTTCCGGTTCGTGACCGACATGCGCATTGTCTTCAGTGGCAGGCCTGACCAGATGGCCGCCCTGGCTAGTCTCGGCATGAGCCTCCAACGTCTTACCTGGTGGCAAGAGCTGCAGACGGAGTACCTTGTTGGCGTCGAGTACCTCGACCGTTTGCAACGGCACCAGAACGGCGGCATTGCGTCGATGAAGTGGCTGTACCTGCAAGAGATTCCCAACCTGCAGGCCCTGCTAAGCACCATTGTTGGCCGCAAGACTCTGGGCTACAACCGCCGCTGGATCCTGTCCTTCTTTGAGTCGTCGCCCAACGCCATCACAACGCTCTGCAACTGCCTGGCTGCACACGACCAAAGCAGTCCGCAGGGTCTATACGGCATTCGCACCATCCTGGAGCGGTTTTACACGGCCGATGGGTGGCCGGACAGTGCCACACAGGCATACATGCTGGCCTGGAAGCGGTCCAAGGCCTTGACCGAGGACGACAAGAATGCACTCGCCCTCTTGGGCGAGCTGATGGGGATCAAGCCGTCGCTCAACCCTCACGGTCTCAACATTATCAAGAACAAGATGCTCAAGGAATATGACAACGTCATTGAACAGGCCCGCGAGGTCGAGGGTCTTCGCATCCAGCTGAGCCGCAAGGACAGCATCCGGACCAACGCGCTGGCCACCCGCATTGGCATGCAAGGCACACGGCCGTACATTGACCCAGATATCCCTGAGAGCCTGAGCGATGCTATCGAGTGTGTTGGCACCAAGGAGTACGAGCTGTGTTTCCCGCTCACTCATCTGCAAGGTTACGACCGCAAAGTCCGCGGCATTGGCAGCGACCTGTTCCCCATTCTGACAGTTCGTGTGACTCTTGAGGGAGCCCAACGCGGGCACGGCTTCTGCGTCCATCTCGTGCCGCACGAGACAGTGCACGAGCCGGGCAAGGGCCTCCAGGTACAGCTCAAGCAGCAGCCAAGCCACACCTACTGGCGCCCACAGTGTAACAGCTACCGCAAGCCGACCAGCCGCCTCTGCACGTCCAGCTTTAACCTCTTTACGCATGCCTTGGCTCAACGGTTGCACCGCCACTTCTGGGCCGGCAACGTCACGCTCAGGACCATTTACGACATTACCAACGACACGATCAAGCGGCCCGGGTCGCAGTGCGCGGCCTGTGGCGATGAACTCACAGGTATCTGGAAGCCAACCATCTGCACCAAGGATGGCTGTATCAAGGAGATGTCGCAGTCGGGTCTGCTGGTGCGTGCCTATGGCCTGCTCATCGACGCACCTGTCCTCGACTTCTTGTTGTGCTGTCTGTACGCGGCTGCCAAGGACGGCTCTGGTCTCCAGCTGCTGTCATCTGACTGTCCCTATGACAAGACCCGTCTCGTCACGATCCTCGACTCGTTCCCCGCTCTACCGGCGGACGAGACCAAGACGCCCTTTGACCTGCTCAACAAGATCCGGGCGAGCCCTTACCTATCCCACGAGCGCGAACAGGTTTTGGCCTGGATGAGCAAGTGGTTCCGCGGCTGCATGCTGTCCGCACCGCAGGGCAAGCGGTTGTCCATCATGTCAGACGTCGAGCAGTTCTTGTTGTTTAACTCGACGCCAGAGTGCGAAAAGGCGTTTGAAGACTGTGTCAACACCCGCAGCGCAAACAGCTCGTCCCACCTCGCGCCCGCCCGCACAGGCGACGTCGTCTTCCACGGCTCGCAGACGTCGCGTATGTGGAAGGTCCTGACCGAGGGCCTGCGCAACATGTCCAACACCCGCTACATGGCCCACGGCGCCGCCAACGGTCCCGGCATTTACTTGGCCGAAGAGCCCTCCACATCCTTTAGCTACAGCAGCGCGCTCAACAGCACGTGGTCCAAGAGTGCCTACCGCAACAAAAAGGTCTTGTTAGGCTGCGAGCTGATCAAGAACGATCCCTTTGCGCCGCTGCCACCTGGCACCAAGAAGCCGCCCGCGGGTACGCACATTGTCACGGACGAGTCGCGTGTGCTGGTGCGGTACGTCTTTATCTGTCCCAACGGGTACAGCATGCCGCCTGCACGGCACATTGAGACGGGCATGCGGTCGACGTTTGCCAGCCTGCGGTCCGGAGCTGCTCTGTGAGAAGATATAAAGACTGGACTTTTTTTATCTTACATTTTCTTTTGTACTGCGATATACCCTCATTTGTTTTATCATTGGGCTAGACTTTGGATGTCCTTTTGTTCCGTTTATTTACTACGCATCGTTCTATTTTGTTGTTTGGGGGGATTGAATGTCTTGAATTTTGGTTTATTTGACTGTTTTGTATTTTAAGATCAAACTTACCTAAAAATATACGAATAACTACTAAAATATTGTAAAAACTCAGAAGCACATTCAACACTACTTGTCATTGTTACTACTACTATTGTCATATAAACGAAACCAAAGCGACTGTCATATAAGATCATAGTCATATTCATCTAGAACGCTCATCTTCTATACAGTCTCAGCCATGAGCTATGTCATATAAATATCAAAAACAAAACGTAAGAAGAAGACATGAAATATCCAAGCATGCTTCGCCTTACAGAGTAGTAAAAAGAATCAAAGAAAAACACAAGACTACACTACCCCTGCTATCTATCTCATGAATACGGGATCACTTCACAGGGCACCAACGCTTTGCGCACACTCAAATCACCCCGGCCATCGCCAATGCGCACAATACCAGGCGACACCATCAGATCGACCTTGAGATCACGGCCATGGTCCCTGTCGTTGCTGCTGTTACTGTTGTCAGCTGCACCGCCCAAGCAGTCTTGGTACTCCGGACCGGCCTGCACAAGATCGTTGCGCTTCGGCAGAACCAGCCAGACCTGAGCGCGCTGGACACCAAACTCAATACCTAGCTCTGCAGCCAAATTGACAATTGCAGGGACGGCTTCGAGGGCGTCTGGCCGTGTGGCATAACCAGTAATCCGATCGAGAAGCTGTTTGATGCTGGCGACGACGGACTCGATGTGCTGGCGGTGCCAAATGGCGACGCCCGGCTCAGGGCCTACGCTTCCACCAATATTGATATTTCCACTGCCTCCCCGTCTTGGTGGTGGCGGTGGTGGAGAGCCGCCCGCAGACGAGTACGGTGGGGGAGCCTGTCCGCCACCAGGCTGAAAGGCCTGGTACTGGCCGGGCCAGTGAGCGTCACCGGGCTGGTGTTGTGATTGTTGTCCTGCTGTAGGCAGTGGTGGAAGCTGGTTGAGCGTCAGGGTTTGCTGGTTTTGGTGGTCAGACTGTCCGCCTATCATCTGTTGCTGGCGAGCAGCGGCCTTCTCGGGGAAGACGACGGGCAAAAAGGACTGGAAGACGGCCGAGCGCAGCTTGTTGGCGTTGTAGTCGCGCTTATACATGGCGAACTCGTCATCGTCGTAGGTGTAGCCTGGCTATGTTAGTTTTTTTCAAGCAATATTTTCATACTCACGGGTGGATTGACTCACGATATGGTTGTTGCCCCTCATAGAGACGGCTCCATGCACGATGGATTTCCATGAGCTGTTGCCGGCCTGGATTCCGCAGAGGATCCGGGCCCAGGAAGCCAAAGCCGAAGGGAGCAGAGAAGAAAGCGTCGATCAACACGTTCCACACAAGGCCACGCAGGATGTATTGAAGATCGCGCGAGCCGTGCCGAGAAACGAAGCCAGTAGGGTCCAGATCGGGCGGCAGCTGGTGCGTAGATGAGACTGTTGTGGCACTATCACCACCTTCACCACTGCCGCCTCCACTGCTCTCTATCCGCAAGTGTAAGTTGTTGGGCACAGTGATGTTCTTGATGCGGTTGCGCAGATCGAGCAGCTTGATGCGCAGGGCCTGGTCGGTAGCTGGCCGGAAGTCATCGGTCTGCGAGATAAGGTCGGCTGCCAGTTCGCGCACTTTCTCCTTCAAAATGTCTGTCTCAGCCTCGTGCGCATCGATGATCTCGTCAATTTCACGCTCCTTGTCGTCGTGCAGCGTCTTTTGGGCCACCTCGTGCGTGGCTGCCACATCCTTGAGATGGCCGGCGTGCTTTTCCTCGAGCTGCTTGAGTGCCGCTGCGTGTTCGCCCTGCAGACGGTGGATCTGCGATTCGAGCACGCCAAGTTGCATGCGCAGCTGGGCCTCGGACTGCTGTTTATCGACAACGTGCGCAGCCGCCTGCTCCTTCATCTGGCGTGTCACTTTGGCGACGGCCTCGTCGCGCCGGAAGTCGGCCTTTTCGAGCTTCTCCTTGTTCTCCCTGTATTTGCGCCGGTAGTTTTCCGTCTCCGATTGGGCCTGGCGCACCTCGTTCATCGCATCCTTGACATCGGACCGCAAGAACTTGATCTCGGCATTGGCCTCGCTGAGCTTGTGGGACTTGAGCCGCGCGTCGTCTTCGGCGACGCGTCGATCTTTTATGAGTGCGTTGCAGAAGAAGAGCATCTGGTCGACGGTGTTGGCTTTTTGTTTCGGGTTGGCGCCGACCTGCTTGAGGTACATGAAGATCTTGTTTGTGTCGTAAAGGTGTGCCTCTTCCGAGATCTGCGCCCGGATGCGCTGCTCGCGTACCTCGACCTCCCAAGCTTTCAACAAGTCAGGCTGGCCGCCATCAACAACATTGACACTCCCGTCACCACCACCACCACCACCACCTCCCCCTCCTCCTCCCCCACCGCTGGCCATCCCGCCTCCAACACCGATGCTGGGAAGTCCGTTGATGCCTCCACCGCCGCCGCCGCTACTGCTCGGCTTTCCTTGTAAGAAACTTCGAAGTGCTGACATTGCTGTTGTTGAGTGTGTGGGTGTGTGAGGGTGGAAGGAATATGTTGATATGTTGATGATTGAGAATGAGCAAGAGAATATGAAATGATAGACAGGACGATGCTTGGCTGCTCTTCTGCCTAGGCAATGAAGCAGCCTTTCAACCCGATCTGGCAAAGGGAAAAAGCCAATCACAAAACAAGTAGCTGTGTGTTGGCAGAAAACAGATTTGTTGGCGATAGAGGAAAAAAAAAGACAAGAGGTGACGACAGAGAAAAAGAGCCAAGAGAAATGAAAGTGTATGAGTGAGTGTATGCTGCAGCCTTTTCTCGGACCCTGGACTTTTTTCTGGACTTGGCCTGGACTTTGGACTTTGGACTTTGGACTCAGGGCTTGCTCGAGTTGTTCTGGCCCTCAGCCGCGATTCCCAGCTGTCTAGCTGTCTGTCGTGACTGTTGTGCCTGTTGCGCCTATGTTGCGTAACCGGCGTATGCTGCCCTGAGGCCCTGACAACCTCTATCGCAGTACTGTAAATCGAGCCTCTCGTCTTTCATCCCGCTTTGCAGGCACTTTTGCAAACGAGCCTCGTGGTTCAGTTCCACGCGCGCTCTCTCTCTTTCTTGCCTGCGGGGTCGAGAGAGTGTCGACTTGGTCAGGCCAGGCAAACCAGCACAGCCTCCCCAGTCGCCTTGTGTTGACTTTCTTTTGGCGTTCTTTCGTTCGTTGGCACTCGTCGTTTCGTCTTTTCGGCCATGTCTCTTTGAGCCTTTTTTCTCTTGTTTCTTTTCCCGTTATTCTCCCATTTCACCCCTCCTTTTGTCGAAGCAGCCGTTTCAATTCCTCCCATCTCTTCCGAGAGAGTGTGCCTTGTTGGCGCCCAGGCATGCCAGGACGATGCGCAGCCTTGCCGCCCACATCTGCAAGTGGCCCCTCAATTGTTCAATATTGGCACCTGGCCATCGTTAGCGGCTTTGCCTTTGGATGGTTTTGGGGTCTCAGTGTCCTCGAGTCGTTTGCACTGTGTCAACTGTGCCACGGTGCGCAACCAAAAGGGCGGCACCAGGATCCACCCGCATCCTTGTTCGGTGGATCCAAAGGGGCGTGTCGTTAGCGACAAGTACCTCACTTACACGAGTTTAGTGTCCCTTCAGGGAGCTGCAATGGCACTGTGAATTGTGATTCTGTGAGGCCACCGCCGCACGGTTGTAAGGCTTGCAAGTCGCAGAGGGGCTGCCAACTTCAAGGCGACAATGGCGTTTCTCGTCACTAGACTTTCTGGTGCAACTGTAGGGGCGGAGCTGAAGTCGAGCTGCTCTCCGATATAGCTCTTGCGGCTTATCCTGGAGCTCACAGGTGTGAAGAGAGAGCAGTAGGATCGCCTTGGCGGTATCGTCACTGCTCGGCTGTCTTGTCTTTTCTTCGTATCGAATTTCTTCATCTTTCTTTCTCAGGCCTTGTCTCTTCTCAGGTCATTGTTGTTTTGTCCTTTTTGTATCCAGTTGCCCCCACCTCGATTTTGAATTGTCGTGATCCAAAGTTATTGTTGATCGCACAGTTGTTTTTGAGCTTCTCACCCAAATCTCTTTGATTGCCTCCCACAACTTCCACAATGAATTATGACGAGGTAGTCGACCTTCCGGCGCCGCATGCCCGGGTGGCCGCTCGTCGTGCTCGCATACGAGAGGAAAACAAGAACAGCCTCGCGGCACTGACGGCCGCCGAGTCTGCCGCAGCCCGCCCTTCTTCGGCCAGCCTTGAAAGCCCAACAAGCATAGCAGCCGAGCCGTTCAGCGCACCACTGCATCCGGTCACACGGCCCCCGATCCCGAGAGCAAGTGCCGCGACACGAAGCGGGGACACGGCCGACGACGAGTCTGCGGCCCGCATCGTGCTGGCTATTGATTATGGCACAACCTTCACGGGCGTCGCATATGCCCAGTCCGTCGGCCGCCCGATTGATCTCAACGACATCCACGTTGTCCAGAACTGGCCTGGTGCCTCTGAGGTCAAAGTGCCCTCGCAAATTTCGTACTCCAACTCAAGAAACCGCCTGCTGCAGTACGGCTACAGCATCGATGACGACTCCGAGGTCTTGTCAAAAACGAAGCTGGAGCTGCAGGACAGCCGTGACCGTGGCCGTGAGCTCACCACCTTCACACAAACGCTGCACGGCCTGGCATCGCTGCGGCTCAACGACGCCAACGCCATTGCCGGTCGCATCCCGCGCCATTTGGCCAAGACTGCCGAGGACATTGTCCAGGACTACCTCGAGCGCATTACCGACGTCACGTACGACGACATGATCAACACTCTGGGTCGCGCTGTCCCCGAGCAGATCCCCATTGACCTGGTCATCACACACCCTGCCAAGTGGTCTGAGGAGGCCCTCAACAAGACCTACCGCGCAGCTATCTCTTCGTTTGGCGACCGCTTCCCAACCATTCGCAACGTGTCATTTGTGTCTGAGCCCGAAGCCTGCGCACATTACACGCTGCGGGCGGCACAGAAGATGGACCATGCACGCTTCCGCAAGGGCGACTGCTTCATCGTCGTCGATGCCGGTGGTGGTACAGTCGTAAGTGTTTTCGCGTTGCTCTAAATGATGTTTGTTAGCAAAAACCACCATACTAACTTGTTCACTTCTAGGATCTCGCGTCTTTCCAAATTACCGACATCGACTTTGCCAAGAACAAGTTCAAGATGAAGCCTGTTGGCCATATTTCTGGTACGTAATCCCGTCTTGCGGCTCTAATGACCTCGGCTAACACAAGCAGGCTTTGCTTGTGGCTCAACATATGTTGACGAGGGTTTCATCAAGACCCTGAAGCGGCGCCTCGACCCTGCCGACAGCGAGAAGATTGTTGGCTCTGGCCTATATGGTGACGGTGGCCACTTTGTCTGGACAAAGGACGGCATGGAGGTCTTCAAGGCCTTCTTGCCTGTCAAGCACGGTTTCACCGGCACCAACACAAACCTGGCTGAGGCTGTCCCGCTGCCGCGTGGCATGAACATCCAGGACCGTGCCGACCGCGGTATTCACGACGGCAACTTGGAGCTGACGGCCGACGATATTCGTGAGATGTTCAGCTTCTCTGTCGACAAGACACTGGCCCTGATTGGTGCTCAGATCAGCTCGCTCGACAACGCCACTCCCCGGCGCAAGGTCAAGGTATGTTGAGGTCAACGCTTTGGTTTTATTCTTTTCCGTCCTGGACAGGCACTAACAACATCTCAGAGCATCTTCTTGTCCGGCGGTTTTGCAAGAAGGTCAGTACTTGAACACACCCCAACCTTTTTTCACGACTTACCTTCATACTAACTTCTCCCAGCGAGTACCTCTTCTCTCGTGTTGCCGATTTTGCTGGACAGCAAGGCATCAACGTCGAGAAGGGCCAGGATTGGTACGTATTTTCCTTCGTTATTTGTTGAAAATGCTCATGCACCGTCCCACTAACACCTTCCCAGTTGGTGTGCTGTGTCAAAGGGTGCCGTCATGAAGGGCCTGGGCCTCCTCACCGAGAAGCCGCTCAACATCACCCGTAGCCCTTGCTACTATGGTGTCAAGACCCGCCAGCTGTACTCGGGCTGGCGCAACACCGGCGACAACTTTGAGGTCGACTCACTCGGCGTCAAGTGGGCCACCGACCAGGTCAAGTGGTTCGTTCGCAAAGATGATGCTATCCAGCCCGGCAAGGACCGTGTCACCACGTACAACTGCCACTGGCTGCTGCGGCCCAATGACTTTGCAACGACGTCGTCGACATCTTTATTCTCGTCAAAGAAGCGGAACAGCGCCGCTCACAATGCCACCCAGAACCTTGTGTATCGAGATATTGTCTTTGTGGCGTCGCAGGAGCTTGACGCACCGAGACGCTTCAAGGAGCTCAATATGGGTAGGTTTTCGTCCTTTTCCTTGATCCCTGCAGACCCCCGCTAACAAAAACAGATGATGCCAAGATAATCGTTTTGCACTGCAACATGAACAAGGTGCCGCCGTCGCACCAGATCGAGTATGGCGACAAGAACGACCGGTACACAAAGTACAGCGTGCAGGTCGAAGTTCGTGTCAGCACGACTGAAGCCAAAGTGACTGTCACCAGCGGCGGTGTTGTGGTAGCCGGGCCGGAGACGCTGCCGATCAAGAAGAGCGGTGCAAAGGATTGAGAGCCGGCGTTATGTGATGCGAGATACCCTGTGTTTTGGTGGCGATGCGATGTCGGGAGACTTGGATGCTTCAATTGCGTGATGTCTGTGTTTATTTTGATTGTTTTCTCTGCGATTTTGGTGCCTGGGCAAAAGGCAGGACGGAGTTTCCCTTCAGGGGCTAGGTCACATGTTTTGCTTACTTTGTTTACGATCGTTCCTGCCAGCTTTGCATCTTCATAAGAATTCAAGTAAAAACGTCACTTCTAGATTTGGGTATTGCACAGTCGCAGCTGCCCTTTGATCGGGGAGCATCGCCGGGCATGTCATCTTGTGCGCTCCTGTAGCAGGCACCTAGATGTTATGACTCCTAGATTTTGTCTTGGTATCGATCTTTTTTTCCTAATCGGGAAATAACGACTAATAGAAACTCACTCGGCACAACCGACCAGTCGACGCAGTCCGATAATGCCAGCTGTGGGAAAGAGCAGCCGGGCCATTGACGATAACAAAATGGCAGTCGCGACTTTTTACATCGCAAAGTTTACAAATCGACATTGTGACACGGAAGGTGCGATTGGAGCTTTTGAGATACAGGCACCAGCCGTTGCAAAGAGAGAAAGAGGCATCGAACACCAGGAGAAAGAGCGATCCAGGTGCTAGGTTACAGGCAACGTGATTTCCTCAGCGACCGTAGACGCTAAAACCTCCCATTTCGCGGGTGCCGGGCGATCACGTGTGTACCCTTCTCTTTCTGCTCTTTTTGCCTCCGCCTTCTTGCCCTTTCTTTGTCGCTCCCTCTTTCGCGCCTTCTCCAGGCCGTTTCCTTCTAGTGCCCTTGGCCCTTCCGAATATTATCGAGTCCCTCGCTCCTGCCGGCGTGCCATTGGAAGAGGCAAGTCCGCAATACTAATGACCAAGATTTTCACAATCATCACAGCCTCTTCTTCTTTTTTGTGTCTTGTCAACCTAGAACCTTTTTTTCTTTACCACCCCAGTTTTGGACCCAGCTTCTGGAATCCTTCTTCCCTCTTCTCCCCACTCACCAAACAAACAATCACCCCCTCGGCAATTGCACTGAGAACCCACTCTTCGTGGCAGCCCCCTCTTTCTCATATGCGTCTTCTCTGATTTCTCTTTTCCATTTCCATTACATTTCGTGGGACTCACGACTCTAGACCGCTCCTTAGCAACTCACTTTATCTTATCGGATCAAACCTGGACACCCAGAAGGATGGCGGCTTATTCCGCGATTCCCTGAAAACAACTGCATCTGCTCTTGTTAGAACCCTCAACTTACAGAACTCTTAGGAGCTCTTGGTAGCAACAACATCCTTGTGCCCCATATCAACATCAACATGGAGACCGCCACGAAGAAGACCACCGGCCGTGCTGCTAGCGGCACTGGCCGGACGCGTGCCTACTACGGCTACTCGCGCACCGGCTGCGCCAGATGTAAGCAGCAGCGGGTGCGGTGCGATGAGCAACATCCAGAATGTGACCGTTGCGTCCGCGTCGGCGTCCAATGCCCCGGCTACGAACAGAAACTCCGATGGTCTGCCAAACACGAGGTCTTCCGACCCGAAACCGGCCAGAAGAAGCAGCAGGCCCGACGCAAGCAGGCCCAAAAAGCCGATGCGCTGGCCGCCACTGCAGCCGCTGCCGCGCCAATCCGGGCCACGGCGGCTCAGAAGGAAGTTCCTTCCCCCACACATACACAGGAGTTTGCGAGCTTTCCTCAGCCGCACCCTCAGCAACAGGGCACAACTCTTCGTTCGCATCACAGTACCCCTTCAACAGAAGGCGTTCAGCAGAAGCCACTCCCTTCACCATTGGGGACTGGAACATCGACGGCGACTCCGACGGCACAGTTTACTCCCAGCGCCGGCAGCCCGGAACCCGACATGACTGTCCCGCACACGGTCCCGCTGAGCGACAGTCATGCGAACAATCCCCGCAACCCCGCCTGGACGAACCTGTTTGATCAGATACCGGTTCCGGTGCCCGACTTGCCTGATATCTACATGGGCATGAACAACCCATTCCTTGCAGCTCAGAAGGCGCTGGACGGTGGCGCCATGTTTCACAGTAACCTCATGGCGACTGCCGGACTTGACGGGAGTTGGGCTGGTGGTTTCCCAACCGGCACAAACATGGCCATGCCGAACATGATGCCGCCAACACAGCAGAGCAGCTCGGCCCCTTCCACATTACCCACCGAGTGCAGCGACGACGTCGAGTACATTTCGAGGACAGACGGATTTCCACGACAGGCATCATCCACTGACTCGCCGCCGGACAACTATATGCCTGCGCCTGATAGTATCGACACGCTCCTTCGAGGTAGGTGGTCACCAAGACTGCAAACCCATACCACCCTGGCAGCCCTGGATAATTCGGCAAAACTTTTATACCAGCTAGATTCCCGGCCTGAGAGCGAAACAGACGAAAATGTGAGCGAGACGATATTCGGCAATGCATCACCCGCCTCAAAGACATTGCAGCTGGTGCCTATCCAGGCCCGCCGGACAAGTCCGGCACTTTCGACCACTTCCCTGAACGATTTTAGCACAGTCCTTGTCGAGTTCTACTTTAAGGTCACTGCGCAAGTGTACTCGTGCTATGACAGCCGCATGAACCCCTTCCGGTCGGCCGTCAATCGCGCGTGGAGCTCGTCGAGAATCATCTACTGCACGCTCCAGAGCATGGCGGCCGCATCTCTGTTGAGAGACTTCCCAGAAGTTGCACCCATCGGCCGCCAGCTGCGGCAAGAAGCGGCCGAGCTACTGTCCAAGACTACCGAGTGGGACATCAACTCCATGATGGCCATCCTCATGTTGGGCGGTACATCCAGCTGGCACAACCCGAGAGATCTTGGTCTTCCATTCTTCAACCAGATTGCAGCTTGCCTTGCTACTATGCCGACATCGACACTCGGTGAGGCTGGTGGCCACCGCAGCTTCCGATTCTTCCGTGAGTCGATGCTCTACTGGGAGATGCTTCTCGCTTTTGTCGCAGACAATGATGCGATATCGACAGTCCCTGACGAGCGACCTGATTCCAACGACCAAACGATGGGCCCTCAGACTGCCCCTAGACCCCGCGTGCCTCACCCCTGGACCGGCTTCTGTGCGGAGACACAGCTGGCCGTCCTGAAAATTGGCCGACTGATCCGGCGGCAGCGCAAGTTCGACTACGCACATCGCTTTGCTTCCATGGCGCACATCAACCAACTCAAGATGGACATGGCAACGGCAAGGGAACTGGAAGAGCGTCTTGTGAACATCAAGCACCCGAACGAGCAGTCTGTCCAGGACCCCGAGGACCGCAACACACCCGTGTGGCACCTGCTCACGTTGGCAGAGATTATTCGTGACACCGGTCTTGTGCAGCTGTACCACGTCTTCCCTGACCTGTTGACAGCACGCTTGCGCCGGGAACGGCGGGGTGAAAACGGCGACTACTCCCACCTGGGCTCGTCTTTCCAAGACGACAACGGCTCAATGGACGAGCCAGAGATCACACAAGAAGAGCGCAGCAAGTGGCTTACGTCGTTCACGCTGCGCAGCCTGGAGATGATGAAGACAATCCCGATTGAGTCAGGCACCCGCGACTTCCAACCCTTCCTGCTGGTTGCTCTCTCCAGCGAGCTCCGCATAAACAAGAAGCGCCGGCCCGGCGGCGCTGTGCCCAACCCAAGCGGCGTGGGTGGTGCCAATTTGCCTCTGCACACACTCCTCAACCTCGACATGGAGACGGTCGAGGTGACACGGGCGCGCGGCTTTATTGAGAGCCGCCTCAACGCCTTTTTGCACGCTTTGCCGCCAAACCCGATCCAGGCGTGCCTTGACATTGTCAAGCAGACATGGGTGGAGATGGACTGGCAGGCGGAGGCACGGGGCAAGTGCAGTGCCGGCGGAATGGGCAGGGATGGCGAAGCGGATGTGTACTGGATGGATGTGATGATTCAGAACGGCTGGGAGACCATTATGGCATAGGAGTTTGGTTTACAACTACGACGGTACTTTGGAGGCGCTGCATTTGCACTTGGTAGGTTACGTTTTGGACATTTTACGAGATTTTACGGACTACATACCGCTTACCGGTCATTTTGGCCATCTAATGTATATAAATCACATACATCTGCATCTTTGGTATTGATCACAGGAGGCAGTGCTTTACTTATTGGGTGTTTTAAATAATGAGGGGATAAAACTCGGCGTCCTGACTCTTCGGCTGGCAAAAGATATCGACATCCCACGGCCTTACTAGGCTTTCTTCCCTTTTTGGGAAAATAGATACAGACGCGCGCACTGATAAGACAAAGCCCATCGCGCCAGACGCGCATCGCCTGGACTTGTCCTTTGGGGACATCATCGGCCGTTGGAGAGAAAAAGGTGAAAAAAGAAACGGCTGGCCAGAGCGTACAAAATAAGCAACTTTCGATAGAGATGGCCAGGGATACGGAAGGATGGGCCGAAAGCGGATTACGGGGAGAAGAGGGAAGTTCTGGGATATGCCCATGCACGACATGCCATTGGCGAACAGGCCAGAATCAAAAGGTCTAAATAGCTTCAATATTACACTACATTGTATGGAAACGACTAGGGGAGGAACTGGTCTAACCAGGCCGACCAAAGAGACTCGACAGCAGGAAGGAGGGGGACCTGGACTGTGAATAGGACTGTAAAGAGAGGAAAGTGGGTGGTCGTCCGGTAGTCGCAGCGGCCAGTGACTTTGTGTTGTCGTGAGTGGGCGCCTGCTTTACCCGATTAGGAAATTACTTACGACGCAACTTTGCTGGGCATGGGCGGGGCAGGAACGACCCTCTGGTCTCCTTTAGTCGCTGGAGCACTACGTCGTAGACTCAGTTGAGTAACTCTGCTGACCACTGTGAATTTGTAGTCTTTTGGGACGGAGCCGGGACGGCCGTTGAGTGGACGGACGGCGCGCGATGTTAGTAGTGTTAGTTAATTTTAATTTAATTTGATTTGATTTATTTAAACGCCACTATTGCTTAAAGCGATCCAGATAAGGATATACGGGCGGGCCTAGGGCCTATCTATGTAATTGTAATTGTCGGTGCTTTACGACA